>NDFF03000247.1:0-86225 GCA_002150815.3 Grammothele lineata | reverse complement strand
GATCGGAGTCCTTGAGAGGAATGTTATTGGCCATCGCGGGGGGATGGTCGAATGTCGACGAGGGGGGAGAGGGAGGGAGGAGTCAGGACTGGGGAGGGTCGCGCTCCCAGCTGAGAGCGAGAGAGGCAGGAGGCAGAGGCGGGGGGAGGCGGGACATGGACGAGGAGGCAGGTGCAGAATATGACTGTGCTCGAGGCAGTGGTTCCTAGGACTCCCGGGTAGAACGACCACCCGCTGCTATCCGGGACCTGGCTCTGGGTGTCTGGGCGGTAAGGCGTGTGGAGGCGCGCCCACAGAGAGGCTTCTGGGCGATTATTGGGAATAAAGGGCGGTCTTGGACAACATGCAGGTCGACTGCGCGTGCCCAGAGGACGTTATCGATGGCATTGGGGCGCAGGCATGGTCCGAAGAAGACCGCGAATTGTTGCAAGGGCGGTACGCGGCACTGTAAGAAGACATGCCATGAGCGGCGGAGGAGGCAAAGCACCGCCCAGTCGGCGACACGGGACGGGCACGAAAGGTGCACGAACACTCGGAAAGGCAAGTAGCAGCAGCCCGCAGCCGCGACGTCAAGACGCGTCAAGACGTCCTTGTCCAAGAGCCGCGCAGGGCGAGCCACCCCCGAATACTCGAGCGTCTGTTGTGGCAGGGGCGCTCCGTCCAACAGTGATTCCAGCTCGCAATCGGCGCGGCCCCTTGTCCTACGACAGTGCCTTACTAGTGCTCAACGTTGTCCTTGATTTTTGTCGACAGGCGCATCACTTCGTTGACCTGGATTCATGGAGAATACAATAGTGCATACACCGCTAACGCTGTCGTCCATCGCTCAAACCTTGGAAGGGGAATACAATAGTACCGACCGTTACAGCACACGAGTCCCATACGATGCGATACGGTTGTCGATTAGAATCGTGTCCAGCACGGCGCCATGGCACCTCAAAACCGGCTCTGCCCACAAGCTGTCTACACAGGAGGAGACGCGTCTGTGTTCGGTACGGCGTTGCTACTAGATACGAGGCATCAGTTATCGCGACCCGTTCAGAGTACAGCGAAAGAACGTACCTTTTAAGGTACCGTTCGTCAAATAAACGCAGACCTTCTCGCGCATCTTTGAGCAGGTTCTCGAGAAGACCGTCTCTACTCTCCGGGATAGGGACGTCTTTGACTAGGCAATCCATGAGAGTGTTCTTCCACTCCCGCCACACTTCTGTATCGTTTGGCAGCAACTCGTCAAGCAGTTTCATTATCGCAGCCGACGTCGCGTCTCCTCTGTTTGATCCGGATTTGCCGCTCGACGTCGGAACGTATTGGAAAGACTCTCGTAGGACCCACAGAGCGAAGGTGACGGCCATCGTCCGCGTGCCAAGCGTGAACCGCAGCTTCCGATCCAGGTTCGGGTCATTTAGCACCCGCTCATCCACCAGCTTCCGCTGCAAGCTTTCGCGATCAATGGAGGAGAGGTATGCGGTATATAACCATGATACAGCAAGTGATGTGAGGAACATCAACTGGCCAAACACGGTACCGATGGGGATGATGAGAAGCTGGGCGAGGAATTGAAGGGTGAGGATGAGGGCGCAGATGCCAATCAAATGGTATCGAGGCTCGTCCGCGAAGCGCAGACGAAATGCGCCCTTCGTAATCATGTTTGTGTCCTTCTCTGAACCAAGGAGGATGATGAACTCTGTTCCGTCCTCGCTCAACAGGACACCATCGCCGGGAGGAGAGTGCTCTGCGGGCTCTGGCGAATACAGGCGCAGCTGGGCTCCTCCAATGATGACGCAGGAGAGACCGCTTGCGAACGCGCCAAACAGGATGAGGCCAAACGAGAACCAGTCCTCGGCGACGATGACGGATAGGACGGCGCACACGAGCGTGGTGAGGATAGGGAAAAGAGCGAAAGCGGTGGAGAATACGTCGTCCAAAACTGGGTAGATACTGCCGCCCTCTGGCAGCTTACAGTTGATCCCTCTCAGGTTGACAACCGTAACGTTGACTTCCCTTGTTCTCCTGGCCTTTTCCGAGGTGCTCGCCACCGGTGAGAGGTCCTTGCATTCTTCCAAGAGCAGGTAACCAAGCTGTCCGGTCTTCGCCATCACCGTCCCCGAGCACACACCACGGTAGGCGGGGCCCATCTTGCCGCTCAACCCGAAGATCTCAGCTGGGTCGACATTGACCCCGGGGTACAAGGCGTCCCATATCCGCGACTTGGCGAGGACACCATAGCTCTTAGCGATGTCGTAGCTACCGGGGGAGTTGTACCACCCCAACCATCGTCGTCCACGGTAGAGGTGGATGGTGCCCATCGCGGAGACCGCGACATCGCCGCCGAAGAAGCCCGCGACGCCGGAGATGTCGAGGTTGAATCTCGAGTCCGCTTTGTTGATCCTGTCAAGAACGCCTTTGGAGAGAGGGATAGGCATGGTGAGCCGGATGGTGTTGGTAGGATGTGGGCGCGACGCGTCCTCACAGTTATATTGCCTTCGTGCCGTCTTAGAGAGACACTCAGAGAGAAATGCCACCGGCTGAACCGTGGCCTCGAGGAACCTGTCACTGAACGGAGCGGGACCCTCCACTGGCCAAGACGTTCTGGGCTCGGCTCGTTGTGCTTCCTTGAGAGTGCTTACATCCGGGGTGTAAACACATAGGCAGACTGAACCAAATGTGCCTTCTTAGAGACCACAACCGGGAGGAATAGAAGCACACGGAAGGCCCTTACTGATGGTTCAGGCCAGTTGGATAGCAACATGCTGTAGCCAGCCGGTTGATTGAAGGACTGGTGCCTACTTCCGCGAGGTGGTTCAAAAATGTGCTGTTGCTTGCGGGTCCATGAATACGATCGTCTGTGAAGGCTGTTGGGCGTACGCAATCCAACTTGTAAGGCGGTGTGTTCAGTGCCGTGAAGATTTTGCAATAGTAAATAGGCGATGCTTAGCGGGCGATGCCGCGGTGAAGCTGCAAACCCGAGAGGCGAGCTATGCTCACCGTAGTGAATACAACAGCCAGTGGTTTCCGCAGGCTTTAACACAGCAATAACTGAACGAGAATATTAATGTGGAGGCTCCTCGTGTATGGGGAGATTGTCGATGTTGGTGGTCAGGCATATGGTCGAGGTCGAAGGACAATTTTAGGCGCTAAAATTTCTCAAGGTACTAGAGTGGTGGCAGTGACTTCTCTACACCCTACTACTGTCAACTCACGATACAACTCTAGATAGAATACCCTGTAGACCGGTAGAAATCATGGTAATCCTACATCGATATTATGTACTATGCATCACCCGTTTTCTGGAAGACGTGGGGACAGAATAATAGGTAGGCACTACGCAGGCGAATACTACTAGAATACGATCATCTCATTCATTTCACGCAGGACATGTCGCTCATGCAGTCACCAGTGGCTTGTCAGGGTCGCTGAATGTAGCCGAAGTCCTATAGGAACGGCGTGAGGACATTCCACTCAAAGCGCCGATTCTAAATGAACGAGCGCACCTTTCATCTCGGCTTGTATCGTACAGCTCGACGGCTTTCGCCGCATCGCTCAAGAGCGTCTGCAGAAGCTTCGTCGTGCCAGGGTTCGAACCCAAGGACAGCTTGCTTGGGAGCTCCGCTCGTTCCACGATGGAGCGCACAACGGTCTCCTTCCATAGAGTCCAGTCCGGGGTATCGTTGGGGAGCAGCTGGTCAAGGTGCTTCTGGAGGGCGCTCACCATGGATGTGAACTCCGTATCGGCGCCGAACGAGTCACGTAGGACGAGGATCGTGAAGACGGCAGCCATCGTGCGCGTCCCGAGACGGTATTTCAATTTTGACGGGGACCGAAGCACCTGCTCGTTTACGATCGTGCGCTGGAGGCTCTCGCGATCGATGGAGGAGAGGTAGGCGTTGTACAGCCATGAGGCTGCGAGCGACGCAAGGAACATGAGTTGCCCAAAAAGCGTGCCCAAGGGAATAAGGAGCAGCTGCGCGAGGAACTGGATCGTGAGGAAGAGCGCGCAAACCCCGATCAGGTTGTACTGCGGCTCTCCCGTGAAGTGGAGGTGGAAGCCACCCTTGGTCACGATGTTCGTTGCGTGTTCCGGCCCAAGGAGCACGACGATATTGGACCCTTCGGCTCCGAGAACTCCATCTCCCGGAGGCGACGTGAGTGCTGGCTCTGGGCGTTCGAGCTTCAGCGTTGCGGATCCAATGACGACACATGAGAATCCGCTAACGAGCGCGCCGAAGAGGATGAGCCCGAAGGCGTACCAGTCCCATGCAACGATGACTGAAAGAACAGATGCGGCGAGGGTGACAAGGATGGGGAGGACCGAGAGCCAAGTTGTGCGCTGGTCGGCGAGGACGGGATGAACATCGTACTTCTCGGGGACGCCGGTCAGGTCGACCAACGTCACCGTCACGATTGAGCTGACCCGGCCCTTTGAGACGTGAGACGCTTCGAGTTCCTTGCACTCCTCCATGAGAAGGTACGCGATGTGTCCTGTCGTCGCCATGGCAGTCCCGGAGTGGACACCGCGGTACGCAGGACCGGTCTTGTCATTGAGGCCAAAGAGGACGGCAGGGTCGACGTTAACCCCGGGATAGAGGCCGTCCCAGATCCGCGACTTGCACAGGACGCCATAACTCTTCGCAATATCGAAGCTGCCCGGTGAATTGTGCCACCCGAGCCATCTCCGTCCGCGGTAAAGATGGATGGTGCCCATGGCGGAGACGGCTACATCACCACCGAAGAAGCCAGCGACACCAGAAATGTCCAAGTTGAACCGCGCGTTCGCGTTGTTGAGCTTGTCTATGGCATTTGAGGAGATGGGGATAGGCATCTGAGGGTCTGTGTGCAGATTGTGCTGGTTGGTGAGGATAGAGCGTACAGATGAGTTGATATGAAGAGGGACCGACCAGCTCGTGTTATACAGGCTCATGCGAGGATAGGCTGCGAACAGCGTGGTGGTCCCGAGAAGTGGCAGACTTTCGCGCATCCTTCACTACAAAGGCATTCACTGGTTACTAGCAGAGACACTTGCTGTCACGCAAACTTCATCCGACCTACAGCCGAGTACAAGGATTGTGAGCATCACCGAGTGCAGCGCCCTCGGGAACCTGGCCGTGGACTATTGTCTGGCTCCCGTTTACGCACAATCGATCCTCGTTCGGCCGTATGAGGCAGCGCGCAGGCAGGGTACAACAGGTGATATGCAACCGCAAAGCGTATACACCTCTAGACTGCATAAAGGCGGTGTGAGTACGGTTCCGATAAGAGAGAAGGCGTACACAAAGACACATCGTGGTAAGCAACGAAGTCACGCGGCGTGCGGTGAGGTGGGACAAAACCTCGAGGTGGACATAATGGCGCCGCCGAGGGTACGAGGAAGTTGCGATTCTCTCACGCATCCCAGTCAGCGGATTCGCGCACGAGATCTAGAAGAGCCGCCATTGGCAAAATCGGAAATGGAACGTTAGCGTTCCTCCGTCTTCAGGGATCGAGTGTGTGTTAGACGGAGATGAATGGAGCGAGGTGGACAAGAAACAGATGCTTTGGCGCCTCAAGCAAGGTTTCCGAGACTCCGAGTGGACCAGAACATCGTGCGGTTGGTGAGGCGAGCTGGAACCGGCATTGTGCTGAGTTTCGCCGCTTCTGCACTTAGAGCGAGGCCGATTATGGGTAGTACAAAGGGAAGGAAGCGGGAGCAAATTGAGACACCTCGACACCGGAAAACGGACGTTTGTAGACTAACGGTGCAATGTGCATGACACATGTCAACTGTCACACTCCAAGACGGCGTTGTTATAGACGTCGGTTGGAAACGTGTGAAACAGTGGGCGCTACTCTCGAGCTTGGCTTTGTTAAGGGCCTACAACCATTGCCTTCATGTCATCGTTCGTACCAGGAGTACGACAGCCGCTGTTTCGAAGGAAACGAAGTTCCTATTATAATCCTCGTACAGCACTCACAAGACAGAATCCCTCCATACAGTCACTGCCGTTCATCGTACAGTAGCGGAAACGAGCCGGTCGCACTTCAACAGATCGGAGGCAGGAGGACATCTAGATTCCAAAGCGACGGCTTAGGCAATAGCAGAAGGGACGGTAATACTCAGAATAGAACACACAATACAGATCAGGATGGGGAGCATAGGAGTATCATCGATCAGAAGCTTTCGTTGCGTGTTAGAGGGTATACGAGTAATATGACGCAAGGAAGTCAAGACGGTGCCGTATTGACATTTCGGCCAATCTGGTGGGTATGTAAGGCTACAGCTTGGATATGACGTATTGTGGTATCCGGGAGTGGAAAGGGAAGGGAGGCCGCGCGATGCTCACCACAACGACCCTACTCGAGGCATGTCTGTTTAGATCTTCGTTTGAACGAAAGCATCGACAGCAGATTGGGCGTCTGCAAACAATGTCCTCAACAGACGATCTTCATCTGAATTGAACCCGGCTGGCGTCGCGACGGCCCTGAAGTTGGGCTTCCCACTCTGCAATTCCTGCGCCACGGTCTGACGCCAGAGCTTCCACACGGGCGTGTTGTTGGGGAGGAGGTGCGCCAGTTGTTCCTCGACGTTTGAAGGTTGAAGCTCCTGCATGAGGAAGACAGCCGCGGAGGTACGCGTCCCAAGGCTGTAACGCTCCATAGTGGGCGCCTTGAGAAGCCCTTCAAGAGCGAGACGCTTAGAAGCCGCTGCCTCCTGGCGAGCGACGTATGCATTGTAGATCCAAGCGACGGCCATAGAAAAGAGGAAACAAATTTGTCCAATAACGGTGCCTTGAGGAACGAGCAAGAGCTGTATGATGCACTGCGCGGTCAGGAGCGACGATCCAAGGGAAAGGGTGCCATATGCGCGCTCGCTTCTGTAGCGGAGCGTGAACCGACCACGGGTGACGGAGGCTACGGCGGCCTCAGACCCTTTGAGGACGATAATCTCATTGCCAGCTTCAATGTAACCATCGCCGGCCGGGGCGCCGGGCGTAGACACGGGACGCGTGAAAGTGAGGTCTCCCGCTTGAAGGGCGTAGGACGCCACCCCATTACAGAGCATGCCAAACACGATGGTGCCCAGATTAATCCAATCTCCGTGGAGACCGCAAGCGGCGGCGGCGGCTGCACTGGCGATCACAGGAACAATGACGGGGGCAGAGACCTTAGCGGTCGGGTGGTCTTCGCTGTCAGGAGCATCGGGAAGTTCAACGACCGTAACGGCCAAAGGAGTGGTGCGGCGGCCGGAAATGGTAGTGGTGGGGAGTAGACGGGAGTACTCGAGGAGTTGCTTGGCGAGAGGGCCGATGGTGGGGAAGGCAGAGCCTGAGAAGGCGGCGGTATACTTCAGAGCGGGGGCTGGGCCTCCATTGGCCATCAACGCGGCAGGATCGACGCTGACGCCGGGCTGAGCGTGGAGGCCATCCCAGACGCGGGCGTTGGCGAGGGCGCGCAGTGCCTCGGCTGTGCCATAGCTTCCGGGAGAGTTGACGAAGCTGGGCAACTGCCTACGGCCGGCAATGTTGGCAGTGTGGAAGGCGCCTGTGGTTTGGTCACCGCCGGTGAAACCGAGGAGAGCGACGGTGGAAACCGAGGAGTGCCAGTCCAACATGTGTAGATAAGTTGTCGTAGTTATTGAATTGAGAGGCGTGGAGGATCGCGAGGTCTGAAGAAGTGGGGGGAGTGAGAGTCAGGAGACGTAGAAGAGGGGTGGAACTTACACCAGGCGGTATCCTTGTGCACGGTGGGGGACCAGGAATAGAGGGAAAGGGATGGATAATGGGTCTGGGGCATGTTCGAGGAACGCCTTATAGTCCGGACCTGCAATAATTGAGTTTGAGGCTGTCCGGGGCGCGGCGACGGCGTGACAGGCATGTGTCCCATCTGCGCGTCTATGGAGGTCTATGGACCACACGTCACGCATCTCGATTTCCAGAACCCAGTTTCGACGCCCGCCTCGCACTTCCCTGTCCGTCCGACTCCCGCAGGCGGTGCGTCGCGCCGTCTCGCACGGCCTTGTGTCCCAGCCGGTCTAAATGCTCGTGCAGCGTCCGCTCTGCTCTCCACGCCTGTGGCCTTGTCCAGCTATCGCCGCCCCCACCTATCCCTTCTCACCCTCGAGGAACACCAGGGTGCGGCGGCGATGCCGCGTCCCTCGTAGCCGACCCAATCCCTCTCTCTCTCTCCTCCAGCTCGCATGCGAAGCGAGACCCTTCCGCACCGGCTCCGGCGTGGAACACACAAATTCACCTCGCCTCCCCCCTTCCATGCCATACATACCTGCACTGCAATGCCCCTCCGAGGACAAGGTCCGCTTCTGGATATTCGTGTGGGGCTCTGCAATCCAGGACGCACAGGGCCCGTTGTTGACGGAGTCAGCAGCTGTGCCATATACGGATTATTCGGAGACTCGTCTCGACTCACCATTGACCACAAGACGGTGACACTGCTTTCGCGACAAGGCCACAAAGTCTATCATCAAGGCGACGACAGGTACAAAGGCTTTGGGCGGTGCGACGAAAGTTGCTATCCTGTGATCTTTGACTATTCGCAAATGGAATATGCCTACGTCCACAAAGTCTCCGAAGCTCCGATTTTAGCATGTCAATTCCTTACCGCGCATCCAGGGCTCATCCCGATAACGATAGTCTTGATTGGACTCGCCTGGTTCTACGTAAAGAGCAATTAAAATTTTGGCCCGCTGTGTCATGTCAGTGGCTTCGGAGAGCGAAAATTCTCCCGGATTTCACGCCATGGATCACATTGCATTGTGACTGGGCACGTTGACTAGGCACGCCGCAGACAATCTTCGGCGGCGCAAGGGAATTTCGGGACAGCTTTGAACCACGCCTGGAGTCATAAAGGTGTTAACATTTGGCATCCTCCCAATCCATTGCATACAGTTATGCGAGGTGTACGCAATGGCAGTGCATACATTGATTTCCATGAATCGTCTGGGTCACGAATCTTGAGCATGACGGCGGTTCGATGTTTTGCCGAGTTTGCGTTCGAATCCTATAGTGTACAAGCTTCTGGTATCATATGCACGCTTTGCAGAGATGATCGGCTGTGAAGGCAAACGTGCCGAACACAAATGGCGCCTTTCTCCCGATGGCACACCTACCAAGAGGGTTTAAAGGACAGCATTGCGGTCGCGAGGATAGGAACGCGAATTTGACCGGGCAGCATCGTCGCTCTTGAAGACGCCAGCCCTACGAACGCGTTGCATACTTCTCACACTTCGCACAGTAGTGTTCCACAAAGATTGACGCCCAGATTAAGTGGTAGTCGGAACCCTAGTACACCTGTCAGATACTCCGGCCTCGAGGACAGCTGTGTGACGTACAGGACTTACCACATAAGTCAGCGCCGGTCATCAACGTGTGCAATTGCGCATGGCGTGGTTGTAAGGTACTTCGACCCTGAGAAGGCAGCACAATGGCCCTGGGTGGTATTCATGAAGGTCCTCGCCCTGCACTTACCTTCACAACTCCGAACATGACATAGACCGCGTGGGAATGCGATACGCCCGCGTCCACTAAGACAGACTGCAGCAATTAAGCTTACGTCTTCCGTTGGATAGTCGTATTTAACAGAGTTGCTGGGAAAGCTCGTAACCTGCTGCAAAATGGTCGAGCCGTGCGTCGATCACAAACCCCTATGAAAACCGGGGATTGAGTAAGTCTGTTCGCTATCCGTAACCCTTGAGGTTACCTTCTTTTCATACTCTGCAGCGAACAGCCATTCGTCATGATCATAGCAATATCGGTGTGAAAGCCGCATACCTATTAACTCTGCCCTCAACTTAGACAGCTCCACTATCCGCACCTTGATGAACTCCCCAGGATCCAACTTCTGCGTTGGCATCTGCAACTGGCCCGGAAATGGAACGTCGAGAATTACGAGCTTCATATTAGCGTTCGTCATCCCTGGCACTGTGTCAAACCCTGTACAGCGGAGGGCTATGTCGACGTTTCTACCTGGATCGCATACGAGCAGTGGCGACGACTCCCTGATGCTAGCTGCCTTGAAGCCGGTCTCCTCCTCAAGCTCCCGGATAGCAGCCTGTTCGGCCGTCTCATTCTTGTCGATGAGCCCTGCATAAGACCGTGAATATCGCTGTTGTCGATCGTATGGATATCTCATTGTTCTACACTTACCTGCAGGAAGCTCTGCGAGCACCATGCATCAGTATCTCGAACCACCTTCCGGATGAAACATAGCCTACCGATGACGTAACGGTCCACAGGGGGCCGGAACTGTTCGATGATGATGGTAGAGGGCGCAAACGCCTTCGATTCGGAACGGAGGATGGCCAGGATGGCGACGCCTGCTCAGTAGTCGAAACTTTAATTACCACCGCGCACAACAGAAGACGAAAACGCCACGGACCGTCAATGCCGCTACGGGACCGCGTCGGGCGTTCCGCAAATTCCCATAACCGCTGAGGATTTACCTGTTAGGGGAGGGTACGGGTGGAGCGAGTCGTCGACACGACACACCTCTGTACCCGTAGGATCCTCGTAACGGCACTTCCTAAGCTTGACCCATCTGAAAATGAGGAAAACACGGGCGAGGGGTCAGTTAGCGCATGATTCGGGAACGCACAGAGCCGGAACGCTCACTTTGCGTCCGAGGTGGCGAGGTCTTCCACGCCGAGGACCTTTGACTGCGCGGACATAGCAGGGTGGTTTCTGAGGTAGAGTGAGCGTTGATGAGTGACCGTCGTGCGCTGCAACGGTAGGCGGCCAAGACAAGATAAGGGCGCGGCTGCAACTGAGATTCGACGGTTGGAAGAGAGGAGCATGCCGCGTGCGCAACGAGTGATTCGTGAGTAACGCCGAGAGCACGACGGGGCAAGCGACGGCCCGGGGCACGCAGATCCGATCACAGCTGCCCCACGGGGAGGAGCTGGACGGTCACGTGGGACGAGATATACATGCAGATCGCCCGGAGCCCCGTCTCTTCGGTCTCCTTCCGTCCTCCATCTTTCTCCTCTCCTCGTCCAATCGCGCCGCATACTCTCACAATGGTCAAGGCAGTCGTCCTCGGTGCCGCCGGTTCGTTGTGGTCTACCCTCTACGATCAGCGTGGTCGTTGATTGCTCTTCATCAGGTGGTATTGGCCAGCCCCTCTCTCTCCTTCTCAAGAACAACCCCCTCGTCACCGAGGTCTGTCTATCAGTTGACTAGTTCTGCGCCGCTATCTTCTTACAAGCCCTACAGCTGAGTCTCTACGATATCGTCAACACCCCCGGTGTAGCAGCAGACTTGTCCCACATCGCCACCCCCGCAAAGGTCCAAGGGTTCCTCCCTCCCGACGACGGCCTCAAGAAGGCCCTTGCCGGTGCTGAGGTCGTTGTCATCCCTGCGGGTGTGCCCAGGAAACCCGGAGTACGTGTCGTATCATTCCTACTACGAACCATTCAGCTCATGCATCCACTCAGATGACGAGGTTTGCGCTTCGCTCTCTAATGTAGATCGTACCATTCGTTGCTGACCCGTGGGGCGCCCAGAGATGATCTGTTCAAGGCGAGATTGTATTCACGACTCTTCCTATTGTTGATGCTCACCCCGAGCAGATCAACGCAGGCATCGTCCGTGATCTCGCGGTCGGTATAGCGACGACCGCCCCCAAGGCGTTCGTGCTTGTCATTTCTAACCCTGTTAACTCAACGGTCCCCATCGTGGCCGAGGTCTTTAAGAAGCACGGTGTGTTCGATCCCAAGAGGTATACCGATTCGTTGCTCGCGCACCACTTGATCTGACCGCCCTCGCTCCAGGATTTTTGGTGTTACCACGCTGGACGTCGTCCGCGCCTCTACTTTCGTCGCCGAAATCCTTGGTGATCTGTCCCTCGCGCCCAAGATTGTCGTACCTGTGGTTGGCGGTCACAGTGGTGTGACGGTCCGTGCCGTCCAATCGTCCAATCGCAACGCCTTGATTTACTCGTGTCCACCAGATCGTCCCCCTTCTCTCGCAGTCGTCGCACCCCCTGCCCTCCAGCCTCACTCAAGACGATTATGACAAGCTGACGAACCGCATCCAGTTTGGTGGGGACGAGGTCGTCAAAGCCAAGGATGGCGCTGGCTCTGCCACACTCTCTATGGCATACGCGGGTGCGGACTTTGCGGAGAAGCTCATCCGTGCCGTCAAGGGTGAACAGGGCATTGTTGCGCCGACGTTCGTCAACCTCGCATCGGACGCGAAGGGTGGCGACGTTATCAAGCAGGAGATCGGCCGTGATTTGGACTACTTCTCTGCACCCGTCCTACTAGGGGTAAGTCGATTACGAAAGTTTTGAATGGAGTTGCTCATGGATGGGGTCTTGTTCAGCCTGAAGGTGTAGCGTCTATCAAGTCTCTTGGCAAGCTTACCGATTTCGAGGCGAGCCTCGTCAAGACTGCCTTGGGAGACCTCGCGACGAACATCGAGAAGGTTTGTACATTCACCATACAATTAAACCCAGCAGCTGATGCAGAGTTTGCCCTAGGGTGTCACGTTCGTCGAGTCGTCCAAGCTCTGATCGTGTTCCCCGCTGGTGCATGTAATGTGGAACAGAAGTAGCTGTACTTGTGTGTTGTACAATTATACAGTCGGATGGACGCCGAAATCATCATGCAAACGTGATGTTGCGCTGCGTTCCGCGGAAGCAAGTGTTGGTCCAATGAGATAAGACACCGTCGACCAAAGCGCCAAGCATCCAGTATCGTCGCCTAATAGCCACCGCGGTCGTCCGACGCCCGGTGAGATGCCATCTGCCGTCTCTGCGTATCCTCCAGCTTGGGACAATTTGAGATGCCATGGCCAAGACCGCCACAGACGGGACAGCCTTTGAGCGAGCCACCTTGGGCGGCGCGCGGATCTTCGATGCTCTGCAGGAACGGTGGGACCCTGTTACGAACATCGATGAGCACCCACATGCGACCGCTGCGGCCCGGCAAGCCCTATCCAAACGAACGTGCGGAGATCACTCACTTTTGACCTGCCTCCATGAGGAGATACTTGAGGTCGAGAAGCGTCTGCTCCGGGGTGTTCATGTTGACGAACGTGGTCGCGATACCTGTTTTGCCGCTACGGCCCGTACGGCCGATCTGGTGCACGTAGTCCTCAATCTCCTTGGGCATGGAGAAGATGATAACGTGTTGGATGTCATTGAAGTCGAGACCCTTGGAAGCGACGCCAGATGCGACCATCACGTCTTTCGCGCCAGATTTGAACGACTTGATTGCGTATTGACGTTCTTCCTGGGCTGCAGACGTAGCTACGTTCAGACAGCGGGAAAATGCGAGCATACAGTGGATTTACTTTTAGACCCGTGGATTGCTACAGCTTCAACACCTTTCAGCAGCAGGTACTCCTGGATATCTGCCACGATGTGTCAGGTCATTTGAATCCGACTTCTGAGCAGTGTACAGCTTACCGTCGACTTCATTCTTATTCTCGCTGAATATGATCACGGGAGGTGGCGTCTTCTGCAGACACTCGAGTAGATAGACCATCTTAGCCTCCTGCTTCACGTACTCGACAACTTGCAGCACATCCAAGTTGGCAGCGCCAGCACGACCAACGTTGACGAGGACAGGTTTGACTAACGACTGCTGAGCGAAATCCTGGATCTTTCGGGGCATGGTCGCTGAGAACAGCAGTGTTTGTCGTTGCCTCTGCGAAGTATTGCGTGAGTACAACGTATACTGAATCGTGAAGTACTGTGCGCCGTACCTTGAAGAAGCTCATGATATTACGGACGTCATCCTCGAACCCCAAGTCAATCATCCGGTCGGCTTCGTCCATACACAGGTACTTGCAATTATCGAATGTAAACCGCTTCTTCTCGAGCATGTCAATCAGACGGCCAGGCGTCGCCACAACGATGTGTAGTCCTTTATTCAGGACGTGGGTTTGTTCACCCATAGATATACCACCGATACACAAGAGAGTGTTGAGTTGTGGGTAGCGACCATCCTTCGCCAGGGCGGCAGTCCAGGTCAAGACGTTCTCATATGTTTGCGTGGCCAATTCGCGTGACGGACAGAGAACGACGCCAACGGGCCCTTCACCCCGCACGAACGGTAAACGCGCCTCCTCTTCTAGGGCGAGCATAATAAGTGGGAGGCAGAACGCGAGTGTCTTCCCTGAACCCGTGAACGCTATGCCGATCATGTCACGCCCAGCAAATCTAGACGACAGTGAGTAAGAATACACACAGTGGATTGAGCGAGAAGAGGACTCACGCGGTAGGGATTCCTTGCAGCTGAATAGGCGTTGGTTTTGTGATCCTCTTCGATTTGAGGAACTTGACTAGAGGTTCTGGGACCTTCATGTCGGTGAAGTTGTCGATGGGTGGAGGTAAGTCCTCGCCCTCGACGATGATGTGGTGTTGTTCCCATATACTCTGGTTCTCCGCCTGTGTCCGGGCCCTGACGAACTTTGGCGGACGCCATCTGGTGTTCTCCAATGAGCACGTTGGCGAATGAGACGGGAACGCTGAGCCACGCACGAGGCTTTCATGGGCTCAGTGTACTGGACGCCCTTTGCTAGTTCGAGATCGGAGGCAAGTTTCCGACGGGCAGCAATGGCAGCGAGAATCTCCGCATCAGCTTCCTCTGCCTTTTCAGCAGCAGTCTTCTTGGCATCTATAAGTGCGGTGAGAGCATGAGCGGAGACGAGGTCGCGGGTGACATACCTTCTGCGGCCTTACGATCATGGACTTCCTGAGCCTCAACTAAGAGCGTGCGCTCCTTGCGAGCCTTCTCGCGCCTACGTTCCTCCTCGCGTTCCTCGTCGTCCCTCTCATCCTGCTCTTCTTGGAGTCGCTTGGCCTTGTCCTTTTCGGCGTTTGCACCCCAAGACGTCAGCTTTGCGAGTTTTGCTTGACGCCTTTGAGCGACGGGAACATACGGTTCATAGGAATCATCTTCGTCGTCAAGCTTATAGACGGGAGAAGGAGAGCGTTGAACACGAGGGCGTTTGTAAGCAGGCTCGGACATTATGGGGGTGGTAGGTGGATGGGTCGGTACAAGTCCTACAGGACCTTACAGGACTTGTTGTGCGACCTTGTGCGACGCGGCGCGCTCTGTGGCCTGGCGCCCGGTGCGGGACGACGGGCCGCCGGGAGCCGGGGACATGAGGTCATCGCAGCTCACCGTGCCAGTCATTCAAGTTGAAGCCTGTCGGCCCTAGCCCGCTCCCCAACCCTCCTGTGGGCTCAGAACCAAGCCATCAGACTCTCGCAGAGATAGCTGCACATGAGCGTATGCATGTCTAGGCGTAGGAGCTGCTAGCGTGCTGACGGCATCTGGGACTATGACGCATATGTCGCAGTGGAGGTGAGAGTCGACCATGAACCGCTGACCGGCGAGAGTGCATGGCCCCCGGATCGCTCTCCGGTCCTTAAAATCAGCGATCTCATCACTCTCTGCCCCCACCCGCCATGGCTGACGTCCGCTTCGACCCATCCACGCACCCCCATCGTCGTAGTCAGTTGCGCCTTTCTCCCGTTTCCTATTCCTCGTTCATTTGCCTCGCCGTCCTCTAGTGAATCCACTCACAGGCGAGCACGTCCTCGTCTCTCCTCATCGCACCAAACGGCCATGGCTAGGACAGACCGAGCCTCCTCAACAAGCTACTCTTCCCCAGTACGACCCAAAATGTTACCTTTGCCCGGGTAACAGTCGTGCAGGAGGAATCCAGAATCCACCATACCAAGAGACGATGGTCTTCGAGAACGACTTCGCTGCCGTTCTCCCCCCTCCCGGACCTTCACCGCCTCCTGCACCTCATCCGCTCTTGAAGACGGAACCCGTTCAAGGCGGCTGCGATGTCATCTGTTTCCATCCCCGCCACGATCTCACCCTCGCGAGGTTGCCTCAATCTGATATTGTGCGAATCGTTGATGAATGGTGCTCCGTTTACAAGCGGCGAGGCTCAGAAGAAGCCATAAAGTATGTTCAAATCTTCGAGGTAAGCATGTTCACATTGGGCGACTATTCTTCGCTGTGCCCATCCTCGTTATCTAGAACAAAGGTGCCATCATGGGGTGCTCAAATCCCCACCCCCACGGTCAAGTGTGGTCTCTGTCCGCTGTCCCGTCACTCCCGGCTACCGAGATTGAAAGTCTCAAGGCGTACTCCCTCTCGACCCCGCCATCTGATGCACCGCGGGGTCCCCTCGGCCGCTCGTGCTTGCTGTGCGACTATGTTCACTTCGAAGCAAGCGTCGCCCAGGACCAGGGTCGCGTCGTTCTGAAGAACGAACATTGGATGGCGCTGGTGCCGTGGTGGGCAATATGGCCGTTTGAGACCATGCGTATGTACCATCAAACTCAGGTGTAACGTATCGCTTATGTTGCTGTAGTTATCCCATACAAACGGCATATCCCCTCTTTGGTGCACCTAACCGCAGAAGAGAAGACAGCATTCGCGCAGATCCTCTCCCAGCTCACCATCCGCTACGATAATCTCTTCTCTTGCTCTTTTGCATACTCCATGGGTGTTCACCAACGACCTACTCCTCCAAGCTCCGACGCAATTCCGGAGGACCAAGACGAAGAGAATGTTGCTCATTTGCACTTGCACTTCGCGCCTCCACTCCTTCGGAGCGCCTCCGTTCGCAAGTTCCTAGTGGGGTGCGTCCTTCCGCGTTAATATATGTTGTGATGGTTCTGTGACCACGTCGCCTTCTCAGTTACGAACTCATGGCGGAGCCGCAACGCGACTTGACACCAGAACAAGCAGCCCAGAGGTTGAGAGCTTTACCCGACGTTCATTATTTCGATGCAGCAGAAATTGGGAACGTTCCAGGTGAGGGCGTGGGTCCCACGAATAGCTAAGAAGTCCCCTGCAATACACGGCGTAGAAGGTAGATGGGATACAACAGCGGTCATGTGCACGTAGAGTTATAACAAGTAGGTACATAGAGACGTACCACCACTATCGTACTGTTCAGTGGTGTGCCTTCTTCGCCCGCTCGATATGCGCGCGCAGCTTCTGCTGCTTCTCCCGCAGCGACGCCTTTTTCTTGCCTCGCACAGCACCGCTGGCAAGAATCATCATAAGAGGCTTGTTCCGCGCCTTCTCACGGTTGGTAGAGCTGCTCGGAGCTGCCTTGTTCTTCTTGCCCTTGAGTGACCCATACTTCTCACGCCCTTCTCGCCCCTTCTCAATCGACGCCATGCGCTCCGCATAGTCTGCCTTCGCCTTCTTGCGTGGACCAAGGATGTCGTTTTCGGAGATGAATGTATCCGCTAAATTGCCATCCGAAGACGTTAAGAGCGTCTTCTTTTGTGATTCGAGCGTGGCGAGCTTGCGTTTCGCAGCACTTCCGCCACCGCGCTCAACGGCATCGCTCGCAGCCTTTATGCGGAGGTCGTTGAGTAGCGCGAAATCCGCTGGTGTAAGGATCTACGCAAGCTATCAGAGCGCATACGGGTGGTTCAACGCCAGTCACGTACTTTAGTGGTCGCAAGCGTCGATATCCGTTTCGCTGCCTCCTCAACAGTTTCCTCCTGCTTGGCACTTTCGTCGTCCCCTTCTAGCCCGTCCCCATCGTTTGCTTTCGCCTTCCCTTTCGCGTTCGCCTTCCCTTTAGCTTTTCCATCTTCGTCCTCGCTGTCGCTGATTTCGAGATCCTCATCGCTGTCCGAGTCCACTTCGATCCACCCATCAGAAGATTCGTCCGAGGAGTCAGATTCAACGTCCCAGCCCTCCCAAGCGGCCTCATCGTCTTCAGGTTCGCCACCAGACGCGACACCGTCCTCTTCTCGCAGTTTCTTGAGGTGGTCTTCCAGAAGCTGTGTGCAAAAGGCCCTGAATGACTGCTACTTCATTCGAACGCATGTGTGTCAGACGTACCACTAAACCCTCAATATCGACGGCCGCTTCGGCACTGTGCCCAAACGGCAACGGCTGCGAGCCTTTCGCAATACCCATACTTGCCTCTTTGCCGCGCTCGCGTCGCTTGAGCATGCTGGGGTTGACTTCTCGGAACAGCTGGAGTAAACCACGCGCCGCGGCGGTGACGGCCTTGTCGCGGCTCTTGCGATACTCGATCAGGTCCCCGAGCAAGTCTTCTTCCATCGCCCATGGCTGGCGGCGGCACACCTCACGAATGGAGTTGATTCCCGCCGCGATAACCTCGCTGCCAACACCTGGATGAACAAACTCCTGCGCGAGCTTGCGGACGACAGGGGTGAGTGCGTCCGGCGGCGTGTACTCGTGCACGGATTGCGCAAGTGCAACGAGAATGGCGGGGATCCGCAGTTGGTGGTAGGCCAAATACTTCATGATGTACGTGTAGAAACCGAGCACACAGAGCTTGTGGCCGCCCATGACACGCGAGAGGAGCTGCATGAGGAGGATTTTGTGGTCGAGCGAGAAGCGCTTGTCGTACTTATTGAGCATATCATAGAGCTTCTCGCCGAACGTTTGGGGGTCATTGAGCAGCTGGATCGCGGGAAAATTAGTGTTCACGGCTGCTGCCTTCTTCTGCTGCTTCTATGGAAATTGTGAGTATGAAACCAGGTTCGGGGGGCTAGGGAGTCATTGAACGAACAGATTTGGCAGACTTCATCATTTTATTCAACTTCTTGTCTCCGCTGCGAGTCTTCTTATTGATTTCGCGGCGATGTTGAAGCCCCTTGACATCAGGCATCTAGAACGATACAATGAAAAGCGAAACCGCTGAAAGATGAGGGCAGACTTTACATCTTCCTCCTCGTCATCGCTATCCTCCTTCTCCTCGTCGCTTCCGAGGAAGAAATGCAGAGACGCACTCTGAACCTTCACGATGGGGTGGAAGCAACCGAGAGCGATGATCGACACCGTCTTGGCGTCGTTCCTGGACGAGCAGTTCGAGCCAGTCTAGGGAGGTATTCGAACATATTTGACACACCATATGCCCTTCCGCCACAGCTCCTTAGTTAGGACGACGGCCCACATCGCCTCCTCTCCGTTGTTAACGGCCGCGGACGAACCAGCAGACGCTCTGAGCTTCCCCTTGTCGCCAACGACTTCCGCATCCATTCCTCGTTCTATCATTCCGAAAAGCATTGCTTGCACTGCTCGGTTCAACTTGTGGTTTTTGGTGCGAAGATTAGCCGTCCGGATATCCGACAGGATGGTCCTGCGAATAAATGCTCGCAGAGAGGAGGAGGTCGTGCGTGGAAGGAGGGGGAAGAGGGTTTGAAGAAGACTAGAGGAAACACAGACGGTTGGCGGGCGATATGAGGTCTCTGGAGCAGACCAAAGACGTACGTAATGGAAGAAATGACTTCTTTGTTGCGCAACATCACTAAATTCTGGACGAGCGACTTGCGAGTGTCCGGAGAGAGGGTGCCATAACTCTCAAGAAGTAGCGAGGAGAGTTGGCTAGGAAAGTCTTCGGTTTCTTTGGGATAACACTGCGCAACCTGCGGCGTGAAAGGTTAAAATCAAGAACACAGTCTGTGTAAGGCGTAAAGGCGTACCTGCGCAATGAATGAGACCAGTTCCCTGAAGTGTTGAGCATTCTCGTCTGGGTTGATCTGGAATATTTGACGAATGCTGTTGTAATGATTCCATTGTTGGAGGAACTCCTCCTTGTAGGCGGGAGGGTCACGCTTGATGAGATTCTGCAGCTGAGGCAAGTTGGAGGTGAGAAGCACGCCACGGCCCATAGTGGAAGAGGAAGAAGCAACAGTTTAGTCCGTACGCAGCCCGAACGCAGACAGTTGCTGCCGCCACCAGCGAGCACCTGTGCGATCGTTCGAAGGGCGCTTGCAAAAATCACTCTGAAGCCGGCACGCAGCGGGCCGGACATACATACACACTGCCCGCTCGAGCTAAGTTCTGGGGTTACTTACTACGGACAGCGGGTCGAGGGACGGACGTTCACCAACATCCCAAGAACCCATTGTGTGTGACGAACATAGTACTTATCAGCGAGCATGGACACGGGCATTCGGTCATCCGGGAATACAGCAGGAGAAGTAGTCGTACAGGGGTATATACATATGCTTCATGCATTCGCGGCAACCGCATCAGCCGACGCAGGGCTCTCTGAGACCGCCGCAGCCGGGGCAGAGTCTTTCTTCTCGCCCTTCTCCGCTGTAGGGGACGTTACACCTCCACCTCGTCCCCTGCCCCGACCACTACCTCCTCGGCCACCGCCACGCACACCACCACGGATTCCGATGGTCGGCTGCGGTTTCTTCTCGCCATCTTCAGTATCTTCGCCGGCCTTCTTAGGCTTGGTCCATTCGCGCGAGGATTTTCCCGAGTCCCATTCTCGACTCTGGACCTACATTCTGGTAAGTCGGGGGACATGTACCCGCGCTCATGCTTCGAGGACACACCTTCTCCATCTTACGACGAGCATTTTGTTCCCGTGTCTTATCCACATTCTCCTGAACCTTTTTCGCCTTGGCGAGCCTCGCGCGTTCGAACTCTTGCTTCTTCTTGTACTCGTCCTCGTCTGCTTGGACATCCTGCACGGCCATCAGACATTCGAACAACAGTCGCGGCGGGCGTGTACACACCAGTCGCCGCTGTTTGATCTTCTCATTCTGCTCGCGGATGCGCGCCATACGTTCCGCGAGCTCCTCTTCGCTCGGTTTCTCCTGCGACGAACGTTCAGTACGACGCGTCCCCAAGGTGCCAAGGGGGACATACTCGTTGAGCACCACCCGTCCTGACACGGTCAGGGTTTACGTATGGCTTCTTTTTCTCCTTGGGCTCTTTCTTTCCAGCGGTTTCCTTGTCATCTCCCTCGCCTTCCACTCCAGCAGATTCCTCAGGGGATTTGGGCGCATCCTCCGCAGCATCAGGAATAGCGTCCTTGGCCGGGGACGAGGATGGAGACGAGGACGCGGCAGGCTCTGGATCGTCCTTGAGTTTGAGCGCGTCGAGGTCCAGACCGAGCGAGTTGGAAGCAGCCTGGTCCAGAGGCGGTTTGTCGGCCATGACAGAATGAGGGACGGAAGTCCGTTACGGAGAACGGACGAGAGGCGTCTCGACTCTGGACCCGATTCGCTGCCATAGGCGCTCGGAGGGAAATGCCGGGCCGTGACTTCATCGCAAGTCGATATAAGCCCATTCCTCCGCCTGAGCCCACCATCGATCTCCCTTTTCCTCCGCAACCGCAGGCATCCACCATGTCCATCGCCAACAAGCTCTCCATCACCGACCTTGACCTCAAGGGCAAGCGCGTCCTAATCCGCGTCGACTTCAATGTCCCGATGCAGGAAGGCAAGGTCACTAACCCCGCCGTACGTCTATGGCCCCTGGCTTGCATTATCGTACCACTAACATCCGCCCGTACAGCGCATTGTGGCTGCACTGCCCACGATCAAGTATGCTATCGACAACGGTTCGCCTTCTTCGATTCTCTCTTTGTCGCTTCTGAACAAATATCCAGGCGCCTCCAAGGTTATCCTTATGTCCCACCTAGGCCGTCCCGACGGGAAAGTGAACCCCAAATATTCCCTGGAGCCTGTGTCCAAGGAGCTTGAGAAGCAGCTCAGCAAGCCCGTCGTCTTCGTCAACGGGTGCGTCGGCCCGGAGGTCGAAAAGGCTGTTGCCGACGCGCCGGAGGGTTCCGTTATCCTCCTCGAGAACCTCCGCTTCCATATCGAGGAGGAGGGCTCGAGCAAGGACAAGGAGGGCAAGAAGACCAAGGCTGATCCTGCTAAGGTCGCCGAATTCCGCGAGGGCCTCACTAAGCTCGGTGACGTCTACGTCAACGATGCCTTCGGTACTGCGCACCGCGCGCACTCGAGCATGGTTGGGGTGAAGCTCTCGCAGCGTGCCGCCGGCTTCCTCATGAAGAAGGAGCTCGATTATTTCGCGAAAGCTCTTGAACATCCGGAGCGCCCGTTCTTGGCGATTCTTGGCGGTGCCAAGGTCTCTGATAAAATTCAGCTCATCGAGAACATGCTCGACAAGGTGACGATCCAAGGCTCACCTGTTCAGTTCGAAGCAAAAATTCATCGTACCATTTAGGTGAACTCCCTGATCATCTGCGGTGGTATGGCTTTCACCTTCAAGAAGACGCTCAACAACGTCAAGGTATTCTGAATGCTATAGAAACGACTAGATGGCATCTGATTTACGACTTTTCAGATTGGCCAGTCGCTCTTTGACGTTGCGGGATCCGAGAAGGTCGCTGCGCTCGTCGAGAAGGCTAAGGAGCGCAACATCAAGATCGTTTTCCCTGTTGACTACGTTACCGCCGACAAGTTCGACAAGGATGCCCAGGTCAGCATACTCTTCCCTTGTGCTCGAGGACTTCGGCTGACAGATGGATAGACTGGCCACGCAACCGATGAAGAGGGTATTCCGGACGAGTGGATGGGTCTAGACGCCGGTCCTAAGAGCCGTGAGTTGTACCGCCAAGCTGTCTTGGAGGCGAAGACCATCCTCTGGAACGGGTAAGACAACGCGGACGTTTCGAGGCGGACGACTAGGTGACTAACATCTGCTCACTAGTCCTCCTGGCGTGTTCGAGTTCCCCGCCTTCGCTGCATCGTCAAAAGCGCTTCTTGACGCTACGATCGAGGCTGCGCAGAATGGCGCAACGGTTATCGTCGGCGGAGGTGACACGGCGACCGTCGTCGCTAACTATGGTGCTGAGGATAAGCTTAGCCACGTCAGCACGGGCGGTGGTGCCAGCCTTGAGCTCCTGGAGGGCAAGGTAAAAATTCATTCGGAGTCGCTCAAGGTCTTTCTGTACTGACACGTTACTACTTCAGACTTTGCCGGGTGTTGCCGAGCTCAGCGAGAAGCAGTGAATTAGCATGTAGTGCGAAGTTAGAATAGATGGCACATAAGACAAATGTATCTGTAGTAGGACTTGAACCGTCCGTTGTAACAGCTAATCATAGATCGTCAGTAGAACACGCGCCGTAACACCGCATGCTGTGGCTCACCATAACCCTTATGGTGTGCTATATTAGTGAGCCAAGGGAGACGGGAAACCGCGGGGGTTGCCGGTGAGCGTGTGGGACGCGGTGAATGTCGGAGCTTGCGCGTTGAACTTGTAAATACTATGTATGTACCCACGAGGTCGCTTGTTTCGAGCGAGGCTAGCGCGATCGAGCTTGTGCCAGGGACGTCAGCGCCTCCCGGTCAGCGTCACTGAGGTGAACACACACCCTAGCGCCAACAGACTTGCACATCGCTAGACTGCCTCACCACTTACCCTACGCGTTCGCAACCTTGTTCTTGTCAATACAACACGCGCGAAGTCCCTCGAAGGCTGCTAGAACCATGGCTCGTCCCCGCCGCCGGACAGGGAAGGCCCAAAAGACGCCGGACCTACCAGGCGCCACCGACGATGATTCACAGGTACAACCTGACCCGGAGACTGAAGAAGTTGGCAAGACTGAGGACGAGAGATGTCCTGCATGCAAGGATGATCAAGGAGAGCATCCATCTGTCACTGCCGACAAGGAGAAATGGGTTCGCTGCGACGCGTGCAAGATTTGGTTCCACTGGAGGTGTGCAGGAGAAGGCGACCTTGACGCCGTAGACAAATGGTGCGTATCGTCGTCTTCTTTATGTAACATACCGCGTGAAGAATCCTTTGTGACCTCTACTCGTGCTCGTATCGGTCGTGGTCCGCACGACAGGTTCTGCCGGACATGCCTTACAGCCGACCCCACACGCGTCATTACCATGAAACCTCCCACACGCAAGTCGGCACGAAAGAAGACACAGAGGGATTACGCCGGCTTGAACAATGGTCAAGACACGGATCCGGGTCGGTGGTTACGGATGATGGAGGGCAAGGAGATTAAGAAGGACCCGTTCAAACGTATGAAGGGGAGTGATGTGGGCATTGAGTGGCTAGAATCGGACGGGGACGCGATGACCGAACCTGTCGTCGTTGAGACAGAGGACGGTCTGGGGATGAAAATGCCTCCGACATCCTTTACGGTCGACGACGTCGCAGAGGCGTTGGGCGAGGATCACCCGGTCGAGGTCATTGGTGCGTGAAGTTTCTCTCCTAACACGGACACGTCGTGAGTACGCGTCTTGATGTTGATGTTTGGGTGGCGTCTCGGGGATTGCAGACGTTGCAACTCAGTCAAACGTGCATTGGACCCTTGGGAAGTGGGCGGAGTATTGGAACACGGATGGGCCAAAGCGCGACAAGATTCGGAACGTCATCTCGCTCGAGATCTCAGGCACCGAGCTCGCCGATCGCGTGTTGCCTCCGCGACTCGTCCGGGAGCTTGATTGGGTTGAGAAGTTCTGGCCGAACGCCAAGCGCGGCCGCGGACACACATACCCCAAAGTTCAGCTGTATTGTCTTATGGGCGTTGCGGGGGCTTGGACAGTAAGCCAGCATCTTTGACGTCTACTCGTTGCGCTCACCCAAAGTCCCTGTAGGACTGGCATATTGATTTCGCTGGGTCATCCGTCTACTATCACATTGTCCATGGCAAGAAGGTACGCACTGGCGTGAGTCGGTCGAGTCGGTCGCATCGTTGACGGTGGAAACGGAACGCAGGTTTTCTACTTTATCCGCCCTACGCCTGCGAATCTTGCCGCTTATGAACGATGGTCAGGCAGCGAGGTACAGAACCATTCATGGCTGGGGGATTTGTGCGACGAGGTATTCAAAGTTGAGCTCACGACGGGCAACACCATGATTATTCCAACTGGCTGGATTCACGCCGTGGTGAGTTTGTTGCTGTCAGAATATTTGACCAGCGATAACCTCGACGCTAGTATACGCCTGCAGACACTCTTGTATTCGGTGGCAACTTCCTCCACTCATACGACTTCGCTGCACGTACGTCGTTTGATCATGTCGCCGTTGCCGAACATTCACGTGATTCATTCAGAGCTACGAGTACGAGAGATTGAAATTGCCACCCATGTTCCTAAGAAGTTTCGCTTCCCTCACTTCATCAAGTGAGTATCTGGGAGCTGTCACGCATTTTACTTACTGATAAGACAAAAGGTTATGCTGGTATGCCGCTGAGAAGTACTTGAGGGATCTTAAGGCAAAGGAGGAGTTCTCTCCTCGGATACTGGAAGGAGTGGAGGCTTTGGCCGAGTTCCTCGTGGCAGAATCACGCGCTATCGAGCGCGGTACAGATGCGGCCAAACGACATGCAAAGGAAGAAGTCCCGGGAGATCGCGTGAAAGATGCGCCCGCTCTCGCCCGTGAATTGCGTTGGAGAGCGCGGCAGGCTGCGGGATCCTCCAGCGACGATGAAGACCGAAGTCACTCTAAGAAAATCAGGGCGATAGCCAATGGCGACCCGACGGCCAATGGCACCATCTCATCGAAGCGCAAACGGACCACGGTGGACGAGGAAGAGGGTGTGGAGCTCTTCCGTAACTTCAAGCGACGTGTCTGGGATAGGGTAGAGGAGCGTCCACCCGAGACCGAGAGCTCGTCGGTCCGGGTCCGACGCCCCGATTTTGGGCCTTCGGGCTGGGCAGAGGAGCTGATGAGCGACGAGGCGATAGCCACAGGAGATGATGGTGAGGAAGGCCAGGTCGTGCGGAGGCGCGATGTGATTGTGAAGGTACGGCGAACGGCGAAAGGTTTTGAGCGAGAACGAGTGCAGAGGATACTGGAAGAGTGGGTGTGGCCTGAGGAGTCGCCTGTTGCGACTGAGGGAGAGTCGGGAGCGAAGGACGAGCCAGGGCAAGCGGAGGCCAAGACCGAGGAGGCTCGGGAGGAGGATGTGAGGATGGAGGACGGCCCGGGATCGGGCAGCGCGGGCGATGTGGCTGTGGCAGGCGGTCATTAACTCGAGTCCTTATAAGGTCCTTATCATTATTATATCTTCCACTTCTCCTTGGTTGGGTACTCGCCACCGTTGGCGCGGCGTCGAGAGCAGCTGGGGCGCGCGCAATACATGCTCCTGTCCATCTGCGTGAATGGCCGAAAGCCGAATGAAAAGACATCGGGCGGAAGGGATGACGGAGAAATGATTGAGATGGGGCATGTATTCCTTATAGCGTGCCGTCGACAAGATCGGCTGTGCACCTCCTCAAGCGATCCCAGCAACGTCCTCTCCCGCGTTCGACGCATCTTCCCCACACGCGCCCTTGCTACCTTCTCCCGTCCGTCCGCTCGCCCGCCCTCCTCGCTGCGCCAGCCATTACTCTCTAGTACCTCGCCAGTGCAGCCATGGCCGATACGCAGGAACCCCACCCCGCGTCCCCGCCGGACATGCAGTCTCGTCGCCAAGGACTGCCTCCGGACAGCGAACACTGGAACCATGTCCCGCATAGATCTCAAACTGTCCCTGCGGACTACGACGTACCCCCGTACGAAGAGTGGAATGGTGCCAGCAACGGGCAGGATAACAGTGAGCCCGCCCACTTCTCCTCTCCCTCACCGTCCTGATAGTCCCTCCCATCGCGATATCCGGTCTTTGTCGGTCCAGTGGGCCCTCCTCTCATGCGTCACCAAAACCGGTCTGTCCCTGCGATCCATACTCAGATGCCTCCGAACGAGTACGGAGAGCACGACACCGTTCCACCGCTTCCTTCTCAGCAGTTCAACCCCAATGGACTGGCAGATCAGTTTGGTAGCATGTCTCTCGGTCAGCGCGGACCTCCTGGTCACGGCCCCCCACTTGGAGACCCCATCCCCCGCGCAGGCACGTCCATGTCCATGCGATCCATGCAGTCCATGCAGTCTCCGCAACGCATGGCACCCCCCATGGGGCTTCCAACATCTCCCGATCAGTATATGCGACGCCAGCCGCCAGGACGCATAGACGATGGTCGCTCGCCTTCCATCCGTTCGGGTGGTAGTGGCAATACTAGTTTCTATAGCGATGGTCAAGAAGCCGACGGAGACCTCGTCAGTCTCTACTCCTACGAAGATCCGGCCGCTATGTACCAACCCAATCAGCCCGGGCCACCCACCAGGGGATGGACGCCTCAGCCTGGTAGTTGGCACGGTCATGGGCAGCCTCCTTTTAATCCTGGACCGCCTCAGCCGGAATTCAACAACAATCATCTCTATGCTGCCGCCTCAGACGTCCTCGGTATGGGGCCTCCCCCAGGCGGAGCTCCTCCGGGACCCATGATGCAAAATCCGTATCCTCCTGGTCCTGGCACTCCTTATCCTCCCCCAGGGCCGTCGCAGTCGCCATATCCCGCTCCAGGACCCACTCCTTCTCCGTATACCCCACAGAACTATGGCCCTCCCATCCCTCCCAGTCAGTCTGGGCCATACTTGGGGCCCGGGCCCTACCAGGGTGGTCCCGGCTACCCGTCAGGATCTCAGTCAAGCCTGTCACGAGGTCCTTCCAATGCGTCTTCGTTCCAAACAGTCCCTCCCATGCCTCCTCCAGAGGACTCTGACTTTGAGATGACTCGTCCTCGGTTGCAACGATCGGAAACCACTGCCTCAGTGAACCTTCGCACGCAGAAGTCCAAAGCCATCGACCTGAGCGCTCCGCCGTACACGAAAGAGTACATTGACCAGTACCGCCAACGTATCAAAGACGATCCGGATCCCGAAGCGCACTTCCTCTATGCGAAATACCTCATCGACGCCGCGAAGAAGATTGGTGCGGATGCGAAGGACCAACGTGGGCTTCGGAAATATCGCGATACCCTCATCCAGGAGTCTCTGAAAGTTATTCGCAAGCTCGCCACTCAAGGGCAGCCGTACGACGAGGCTCAGTTCTTCCTCGCGAATTGTCATGGTACGGGCATGCTAGGTCTCCAAGTCGACCACGAACGCGCATACCACCTCTACCTGCAAGCCGCAAAGCAGAATCACGCTGCGGCGTGTTACCGTGTAGCCGTTTGCAACGAAATCGGTGCTGGCACACGAGCAGACCCCCAACGTGCCGCAGCGTTCTACCGTAAGGCCGCATCTCTGGGAGACACAGCTGCCATGTACAAGCTTGGTGTCATTCTGTTGCGCGGGTTGCTCAAGCAGCCCCCAAACCCCCGTGAGGCCATTGGCTGGTTACGGCGCGCCGCAGAGCAGGCAGACGAGGAAAACCCGCACGCATTACACGAGCTCGCGATGCTCTACGAGAACCCCAACAATGGTGTTGTCCCGCATGACCCCGCCTATGCTCGGGAGATGTACCAGCGTGCCGGTCACTTGGGCTATACGCACTCGCAGTTCAAACTTGGACAAGCGTTCGAGTACGGTTCGTTGACGTGTCCGGTCGATCCAAGGCGCTCGATTGCATGGTACACAAAGGCGGCGGAGAAAGGACATGCGGAGGCGGAGCTTGCGTTGAGCGGTTGGTACCTGACGGGAAGCGAGGGCGTGTTGAAGCAGAGCGACTCGGAGGCATATCTGTGGGCGAGGAGGGCAGCGAACAAGGGATTGAGCAAGGCCGAGTACGCAGTTGGTTACTACGCGGAGGTTGGCATCGGTGTCAAGCAGGACGTTGAGTTCGCAAAGCGGTGGTACATGCGCGCAGCAGGTTAGTAGAGCCGTACGTTGGTCTCAGATTCAAAGCCATTACTAACTGTGGACGTTCTAGCGCAAGGAAACAAGAGGGCGATGAACCGCCTGACGGAGATGAAGCGCAACGGAAACAAGCGGGCGAACATGGCACGGCCGACGCGTCAGGACGCGAAGGATGAATGTGTGATTGTATAGCGGATGTGGATTGTATATCTCGCGATTGGACGTATGTGGAGCGAGAGGCCGGATGTGTCCGTTACTTGTGGTCCCTGCTGTATTTCGTCTTCGTCTGCCTTGGTGCCTCTCACTCTGACATAATTTCTCACGAGTCTGCATACCGTACGAGCTTGTACTTCTTGTCTCTCTTAATCCAACACCGATACCATCTCGCTCCCCACCCAGCGCGTCTCTGTTCTTCCGTGTCCGTAATCAAGAAATGGCTGACGCAGAAGTGAGACCCGTCGACGACCGTTCCTCTAGTGGCGTTGACCCAGCACCGTGGGCAGACATCGCTACTGGAATGCCTCGATGTTTTGCAGCTCAACTGTCTTAACGAATCTCCCGAACACACGCTCAAGTCCATAGTCGCTGACAAGAAAAAGAACACGGGAATCGCATACGTGCTCAGCGATGCCGATGAGCAACTCCTACTCAACATCCCAGTAAGCCCGCCACGTTCCCTTTGTCGTCTGCGGTGACGGGGACATCTTACCATGGTCCATGGGCCAACTAATCTCGGCTAACCGTATAGTTCAATCAAACAGTGAAGATTCGTGCGATTGCTTTACAAACAGCGAATGCTGCTCAGGGCCCCAAATTAATTCGCTTGCTCATCAACCGGCCGTCGGTGAGCTTCGAGGACGCAGAGGAGCAACAAGCAGTCGTGCAGGAGATTGAGCTCTCGGAGGAGGATGTGCGCGAGGGAAAGAAGGTCCCATTGCGATTCGTACGGTTCCAGTCAATCAATAGTCTGCATGTGAGTGCGTTCTCTCGATATGCATTGATTCTGTGTCCACGACGTCTCTCAGTCTACTGCGTGGCGTCCAAATATCGAATACTAAGAATTACTCCGTAGATATTTGTGGTCTCAAACCAGAATGGTGAAGATGAGACGCGTATTGACGCGATCGATATATTCGGGACGCCGCTGATGTGAGTGCTCGTCAGTATCAACTCTTCGGTATCCGGATACTAACGGTTTCATTTATAGGGGGACAAGGGACGTGAGCGGACTCAAGAAAGTCGAAGACGAGTAATTTGAATCGGAATTAATAACGATGGCATCAACAGTGTATCGTATCGTGTAGAGAGTATGTAATTCCGGCAGTAGCGGGGGCGGGGTCCCTTCGCAGGGCCGCGCCCTGTCTAGTCGATGCGATGATGAGGAACAGCCGGTGGGCCTACTTGCCATCGACTTGCAACCACATGCCCCAACGTCGCCTTGCCTCATCATCTCCGTCAAACACCCAGTTCACTTTGCGTACTTCCGAATAGCCCTCGCCTGTGGAGGGCTCCTCGAAAGAGGTACGATAACTTGAGAATGCGGAGTATGGCAGGAAATCCCGTTTCTGCTGCCACAAATATCAATAATTTACAGCAGAGATGCTGGCAAGACGGCGTGCATTTACCTCAGTTGACAACACGGAAGGCGGTAGGTTGAACGCTCGGTACAAATTGTTGTGCCAGGCCAATTCCATCGAACCGGTGAAATAGATGCATCTGTTCCATGGGCACTCGTCAACTGCGCTTACTTCAGATACCATTGTAAATCCATGCCAACGCTACCTGATAGGTACTTTGTGCGCCTTCGCAAGGTCAATGTAGTACCTGCGTGTTTGCGAATCGCGGTTGGTGTTATCTGTATGAAAGGTTGAGAACGCCGTATGTGGTTGGTAAAGTAAAAAGGTTGTCCTCACCGATAACAACACTCTGTTTGCCCTTCAAGGCTTCTCCGGCTGCTTTGACACATTTTTCACGTGTCTTGAGCTTGTCTTGGTTGATATGCGCGTAACCGGCGGGGGCAAAATGCTTCCGAAAGAACGACGACTTGCCAAGTGCAGGGAATCCAACGAAAAGTACTACTTCAGGTGATTCGGGAGCGGGAACAAGCGGCGGTTCAGGAGGAACAAGGCGAGGCACTAGCATGGGGGTGGTGAGCAGTTGGTCTCAAAGACAACGACTGAAGAATAACCATCTGCGGGTAGACTCGACACGTGGAACCCGGGCAAGGTGTAAGCCGCAGCCGGAAGATTCAAAAAGTATTCCTCAGAGATAGATATAAATGAGCAAGTCGCTGGCCCTGGTGGTGGCGGCACGCTTACCTCGGGGGTATAAAATGGCACGCCAACATTGAGCGCGAGCTTGCGATCCGTTGAAGAGTGGTCGTTTGGACGTCCGGCCGCGTCACCCACGAAGAAGGAATTTTGAATGTCTGCACAGTATGTAAGCTGTTGTATCATCGACGGATTCGAGGATTGGTATACCTATCCGCACTCCTTCTCCCGCAAAAATACGGTCCAGCTCGTACCACATCCCAGGTATCGGTTTACGGTAGCTGTCCTTTTCCGTGGCAGCAAATATACGAAATGGGATGTTAGGGAGCTAAGGACAACATTAGCTGCTTGAAGCGAACGGAGAAATTCGACAACGAACTGCAGCAGCGATGAGCGGGATTTTCTTCTTCCATTCGTTAATAAGTGTGGTGGTGCGGAGAGCCTGGTTCGTTAGGATCACGATAGAATATCTATTGACTATGAGGTAAGTGTGAAACTGTCTCAAGAGACCGACCACTGACCCCTCTTCATGCACCTGCTTGAGCTTTGTGGGGACGCTCTTGCGCCACCACTCGAACTTGGGGGGCGCACCCTTCTTCGGGAACGACGATTGAATGAGACAGCCGTCTAAGTCGAAAGCAGCCACCTTGGATGCGACTTGTGGATGACCACTAATACCATAAAGACAAGAACGTTTAAGCCCGAGTGACGGAGAAACCCATCGGAATGCGGTGGGGTCGGATGAGGTCGCACTTGGCTTCTCAAAGATTGGGAAAACTAAAGTATTAATTACATCAGTGTCGTTCCAGACTACTGGCATTGCCACTGACGTTTTTGAGATTTAGCAGACGAGCTAGGCTGATCCTGGTCTAAGTGAGCTGCCGAGCGCTTCTTGGATTCTGCAGGGAAGAGAAGGTGACCATGAGTACTTGAGCAGGAAGCATTACCTACATGATCGGGTACAGACCTCGCTGTGGGGACATGGTATGACGAGACGGATGCCTGCTGGAGAAGCAATTCCAGAGGACTGGATTCCTGATAATGCTGCTCAGTTTTTGGATCAGCGTTGGTCCCGACTTGCGTTCAGGACAGTTGAGTTTACTGTAGTGACAGTGCTCGAGTTATTCGAGTGCTGGCGGTTGAATGTTGAGTGGAGAGGATTCTGTGGCGTGAGAAGATGCCTAATTGAGCACTCCCGCCAAGTGAGACTAGCCGCCTACGAAAGCGGTCAAATCCCCGATAACAACCCTCGCTGTATCGCTAAATCGTGTACGAAGGCCACTGCATTACGAGTTTTCAGAGAAAAAGCTGCAACGGCAGTAGGAATTGGGAGATCGGACTCCAGTAGCCTGGCGAGCATGCGCTGCGGATATGGCGGAGTTTGAAGCGGAGCCTGTCTGAGTAACGGCATATCTGTGTTTGGGAGAGGGCAGAAGCGGCGGTTGGGTAGGAGTCTGATAACAGCCGGTGAACCTTCCGGGCGTCGAGGGCACCGTTGTGCGCGACGTTCGTTCGCTTTTTTGCTTTGTACATCCACCTGGACTTCCCATTATGCCCTCTCGTGGCGCTGTCTGTCCTGGGCCTCAGTTGCGCTGTTTTTCCTGCCGTTTGTTATCCACAAATTAACAGACTGTTCGTCGACATGGTCAATTCCTCGCAAACGACTTCATCCTGTCGACGTCCAACCGGCGGGGAGATTTTCGGATGGGAGGGTAGGAGGAGGAGGAGATGTCCCACTCCGCCTGCGATAAGCGGAGAAGTGGAAGATACACAGGACACATATGGTATGTTGCATCCGCTTGGGGAAGAAGATAGACATATGTTGGAGGGTACGCAGCGCCGTGATGGCTGTCGGCGGGGGACACGATGCTGCCGTCTGTCTGCGGACTCGGACGCTCTCCTGGGCGGGACGAGCTCGGGCGGACGGTGAGCGCGTGCTGAGCCCGCATCGCCACAAGCGCAAACAGCGCCAAACGCCGCCGTCTCCCGGCGCTTGCCGCGTCCAGGACAAACGGCCATCTTCCGTCGCCTCTCGCTTTGCCCCTTGCTCCTTCTCCTCGCCCTCGCCCGCACATCGCGCCCCAGAGTCTACACGCGCCAGCACAGTCCTCGCGTGCGCATTGTCGTTCTTCCGCACCCCGTACGAAAGCCCGGTCGAAGTTGTCAACGCACAGCTTCGATCGTATGAACACCCCCTTCAACTTCCCGGGCGGAACTCCCGACTTTCCAGACAACGTCCACGATCTTCAGCCACAACAGCCTCCTCTCGGCAATCTCGTCCCTCAGGATCTTATTGACCCGTCATACCAGTACCTACACCAGCCCTCCGTCGGACAACCCCGGTCTTACGACTACGGCGGCTACGTTCCCTCTCAGCCGTCGAACCAGTCTGTCCCCCAACAATACTATCAAAGCCAACCTCATTCCTCAGAAGCTGCCCCGCCCATTGCCGCAGGTCTCCCATCCCCTGCGAGTTTGCGTATCAGATTCAAAATACCACAAGACATGCCTGTCACTCGCGGCGCATCGCGTCACCAACCTAGCAGTCCTACCGCGTCTGGTTCCGAATATCAGCAAAGCAACGCGTCCATGGAGGCGGAAGAGAATCAAGCCCCTGACGAGGCAGAGGGAGAAGGGGAAGGAGGCGCAGAACCGGCTCAGTTCGGCCTTTCTTCCCGGGGTCGCCGAGTCCAAAAGAAATCCTACAGGGAGTCTGAGAGCGAGGATGATCCCATCGACGTCATTTCTCCCAAAGGGAAGAGTAAGGCTCTGTCTCCCGATCAGAATGAAGATGAGGAGGAAGAGGAGACGGGCGGTCGTTATCGTCTTCGACGCAATCGCAATCGCGGTCACGCCAACAACCTGAATGGCTTCATCCAAAGTGATGATGAAGACGGCGAAGCCAAGATGGGTCGTTATCCCACTCGTAACAGGAGTAAGGCCGCCAACGGGCAAGCGAATGGCGGGCGTCTCACGCGTCGTTCGAACGGCCGCTCGCAACCGCAAGCGTCCTCCTCACGAACGACGCGTAGCAGACTGTCCACTCGTCGCACTCGCTCGAGTGCCCGTGATGAAGAGGACGAAGATGGCTATGTGGATGAGCCCTCTTCCGGTTCGGCTGATGGCGACGGGTCGTTAGATGAGGCCCCGGCGACATCTCCAGAACCTGAGATTGAGGTGGACGCGGACGCGGATGGCGACGCAGAAGTAGACATGGATGCTGAACCCGAGCAAGATGGTAAACCGTACTCTCTGCGACGAAGGGCCAAGATCAACTACGCCATTCCGCCCCCTTTGGAAGAGATGCGTCCCCCTCCCAAACCTCGAGCTGGTGCTTCTCGCAGTCATGGCCGTTCAAACCGACCGAAGCCTCCTGGGTGGAGTGCCACCGGCGCAGAATTGAGCAGGTGGATGGGTGCTCCTGGAGATGATTCTGTATGTGTCGCCGTATGGTTCCTCGCCAAACATATCTCACAACATAATAGGACTCAGACCATGTCACGCGCACACCTAGGAAGCCTTTCGGAGGTATTGGTGGTCCAGGTGGTGGTGTTTTTGCGGGTGGGGCGGGCACCGGCGGTGGGTTTCTCCCTGGGGATCTCGCTGCGGCGGCAGGAACCCCTTCCAACCTTGGGAAGGTCGGGGATGCAGGTGCGTCTATGATGTTGTGTAAGGTTACAACTTTTAATGCTTGAACAGCGCTCGCCGACGCGGATCCTCTCGGTGTCAATCAGAACGTCACATTCGACGAGGTTGGAGGTCTAGAAGACCGTGCGTACCACGCAGATGCTCGTGTGCTGTTGGTTCTGATACTATCTCTATAGACATTAATTCACTGAAGGAGATGACTCTACTCCCGTTGCTGTATCCTGAAGTGTTTCAACGGTTCAATCTTACGCCTCCTCGTGGCGTGTTGTTCCACGGTCCACCGGGTACCGGTAAGACCCTGCTTGCGCGCGCGCTGGCAGCAAGTTGTAGGTCCAATGGGAAAGGCATATGTATGTTTCTTTGCGTCAATTTAAATGGTACAGTGCTCATGCAAGCGAATTATAGCCTTCTTCATGCGCAAGGGTGCCGACTGCCTGTCCAAATGGGTTGGCGAAGCTGAGCGTCAACTCCGACTACTCTTCGAGGAGGCTCGCAATCAGCAACCTAGCATCATCTTTTTCGATGAGATTGACGGCCTTGCTCCTGTTCGATCCTCGAAACAAGATCAAATCCACGCCTCAATCGTTTCAACTCTTCTGGCCCTAATGGACGGCATGGACGGACGTGGACAAGTGGTCGTGATTGGTGCGACCAACCGACCGGACGCCATCGACCCTGCGCTCCGTCGTCCAGGGCGTTTTGACAGGGAGTTCTATTTCCCGCTTCCCGGTCTCGAGGCCAGGGAGAAGATTCTTCGGATTATGACGAAGAAGTGGGCCGGTTGGGAAGGCGATAAGGGCGATGAGAATGTGAAGGGCTTGGCTAAGTTGACGAAAGGGTATGGCGGTGCCGACATGCGGGTCAGTGTGCCAACATTTTCCCATGTTTCTTTGTTGAATATGTCCGTCGTCATAGGCTTTGTGCACGGAGGCTGCACTCAATGCAGTCCAGCGCCGCTACCCTCAGATCTACAAGTCGAATGACCGCTTGCTTCTCAAACCCGAGACGATTGAAGTGGAGCTTAGGGACTTTATGATCTCTGTTAAGAGTGAGTCCGGTGGTCAGAACCTCCCGGCGTATCACTCATTGAAGTCTTCTAGAGCTTGTTCCTTCATCTGCCCGCTCGGTTTCTTCTGCCGCTTCCCCCCTCCCAACACAGTTAATCCCTCTGCTCCAAGAGCCGTTGGAGAAGATAAAAGAAGTCATCGCGAAAGTTCTCCCTGTGAGCAAGAAACGTACCGCTCTGGAAGAGGCCGAGTGGGAAGACGAGGGTTCTGAAGGCGCTTTAGAGCGCGAACTCATGATGCAATCCATGGAGACGTTGCGCATCTACCGTCCGAGGGTTTTGCTTCATGGAACCGTAGGCATGGGGCATGGCTATGTGGCTGCGGCAGCCCTCCACCATCTCGAAGGCTATCACATCCAGAGCTTGGATCTCGGTGCGCTTATGAGCGATTCGACTAGAGTGCGTCCAATGCCATTTGCGGAAATCCCGTTCTAATGTGTTATATAGAGCCCCGAAGCTGCAATTGTGCAGTTGTTCGTAGAGGCGAAACGTCATCAGCCTTCCGTTGTCTATATTCCCTCCTTGCTTGGATGGTGCTCCGCGGTTTCGGAGACGGCACGAACAACTGTGCGCGCTATGTTGGATACCCTCGCACCAACCGACCCTGTATTACTCCTCGCTGTTGTTGATGGGGATTTCTTGCGGCTGCCTCGTGACGTTCGTCAATGGTTTGGGTCCATCCGAGAGAACCGTGTCGCACTCGTCCGTCCGACGTCATCCCAGAGGGAAGCCTTCTTCGATGGCCTCTTGCAAGACGTACGCCGGCCACCCAACCATTTTCCGGACGGCATCAAACGCAAGAAGCGAGTGCTGGAGGAGCTTCCCATTGCGCCACCTTTGGAGCCGCGTCAGCTAACACAAGCAGAACTTGCCATGCAGGAGGCGAACGACCAGCGCGTCATTACGCTACTAAAGTACCGCCTTGGCCCCATTGTCAGCGAACTCAAGAGGAAGTTCAAACGGTTCACGAAGAGCGCTTCTGTATGTTTTCATACTTTCCTGACGAGAATGCCGCTAACCATTCGTCTCAGGAGGAATATAATTATGATTTCAACGCACCACGTCCTGTTCAAGTTCAAGTTGTCTCCGCCACCGTTGAAATCCGTAACGGGCCTAACGGTGTCACTGAAATTGTGGACGAGACACATGCGCAATCGGTCGAAGCTATCCCCGAACCGATGCAAATACAGGAACAACTCGTGCAAGAGCCTCCTCTATTCGAGATGGACCTCGAACGTATGAACACCGAGCTGTACAGGGATCGATACCTGACGCCAGAAGACCTCCTGGACGACCTCCGCAAGATCGTGCACAATGCTCACGTGCGGGCCAGCCAGGATCCTGAACGGTTGTACCGCGCACAAGCCATGCTCACAGCTGCCGAAGTTAGCATACAGGATTTCGACCCTCAGTTCCGCTTAGAATGTGAACGGATGGCAGGGCGCGAACGCAAACGCCGAGAGGAGTTCCGAAAGCAAAAGGACAAGGAGCGTGCCGAACAGGAGCAACAGGCGGCCGCACAGAATGGGGCCTACGCCCCCGGTACTCGTCGTAGCTTACGCAATAACGGAGAGGTGTTGGATTTGCCCATCACGGATCCCCTCCTGCTCGAACGCAGGCTCAAGCGGCAGCGTTCGAACGGCGCAGAGACGACTCCGTCCGAGGACGAGAACGGCGAGCGCAATGCGAAGAAGGTCCGTACGGAGAGCGGAGGCAACGTCCAGGCGGAAAGCGAGCAGGGTCCATCTGGGGTTTCGCCACTGTCACCGACGGCCGGCGGCCGCTCGATGAGCGTCCGCTTCGCTGACGATGTCCAGCCCGCTCCTGATCCTCCAAAGCTTCATTCGGCTCCTGAGGCCGAGCCCGTTCGTGATCCCGAGCCGCATAGAAGCGGTTTCGACCCCTCACTCCTGAACCCCGCGTCGCCGGTAGACCACCGCCACAGCATGCCTATCGACCCGCCGGACAACCCATTTGGTCCCTCGTCCACACCTCCTGCCTCTCAGCCAGGTAGTACTTCACCAGCCGACGGAACAGGACACTCAGCGGGTGCGCAAGTCATTCTTGACGATCCCATGAACACCCAGTCGACGGAGCCCGCAGTGGAATCTCCGGTCGTCACCCAGCCGATGGATGTTGAGCGGTCACCAACGCCTCCTCTTCCCGACTTCTATCTCGATGAAGATGCGCTGACAGACTTGGGGAACTACCTACGAGACGCAACTCGCGAACTCAATGTCGAACAACTAGAACAATTGCGGGCGACGTGTTTGGGTCTGGTGTGGCGGCGTAGGCAAGACTGGGATCGGAGTGACATGCTGAGGGAGCTGAAGAGGGAAGCAGAGACATTCGTCGAGGAGGCCGCGATGGACGACATGGATGCTGAATCTCCGCGAGCGTGAGCATGAGCGCTTACAGATGTGCAGATGCGAGGAGGCATCCATGGACAATGGGCTGTGTCTATAGCTGTAAATTACTACTTGTTATTAGTATGTTCGTTCGATCATGTACCGTTTCAGTGCTAATTTCGTATGCTATTCGATATGTCGCACCATACGATTAACTTTTCCCAAGATAGTCGTTGGCCAACGGTCTTAAAGTGCATCCTTCGATGTGACGATATCGCTACATTTGGATCCGCGGTTCGGGATGCACGTTACTAAAGATACATTCCACACTATTCCTATTCCTTCAAGGGCACAAGCGCTGCGCCAGACACCACGTCTATCCGTCTAGTTTCTCCACTTGTAAAACCAACCAATCGAATCTGTATACGGTGAATATCGGATTGGAATTTTCACCGGTCTTTGGCAAAATAGTCCCGGCCGGTATTGGTTAGGGGAATAGTCGGTGGTGGTCCTTTCGGCTTTGGGCGATGGGTGTCCACAGCACCAATAGGTAACGTGTAGCGTTCCTCATCACAGCCATAGGCCTTAGGTGTGAGTTTGATGACCGTGTGCAGGGGAATTTTGATGTAAGGGAGATCCGCTTGTGGCAGATCGTGGAAATATGCATAAAGGCAGCGGAGAATAGCCTGATGGGACCGTCTGCATTTGCCCTTGGGATTAATATTCGCAGGCTAGACGCACCTGGTGACCAATTATCAAGATATTCTCCTGGCGCTCCAACTCCATGATGACGGGTTCGAGCCTGACGACGACATCACGATAGGATTCGCCACCTACATTCACGTTGAGGGCGATGGTTGGGGATGCTACGTGGGGGACCTACCTCGGTAGCGGTAGTTGAACTTGTCGTCATCCCTATTCGCGAAGTCCTCCGGGTACGCTTGCTTCGGCGGAATGAGCCGATGAACTTAGGGCAACTGCGGGGACAAACCTCAATCTCCTCGTACGTCATGCCATCACAAACACCTGCATCGAGTTCGTCCAACGATTTCCAAGTTAGTTTATTGTACCGGAGATATTGAGCAGTTTGGATCGTGCGCTGTAGTGTTGAAGTCCAAACCTAGATTCCTCTCGTGAATGACAGCACGTCGCAACAGTGAGCTGAACTTACGGTAAGGGGAGCGTCACCGATGTTGTCAGTGATGAGTGCGGGCAATGCCGTTGCGTAGCGCATGCCTCGCTCTGACAGGGGGGAGTCGCCGCCAATTTTGCCTTCGACATTGAACTGACTTTCGCCATGCTTCCAAAACATTGTCAACACAATTTGACGGGGCAAGTCAATGAGAGAACATACTCTAGAGAAGAATATGCTACGCGGTTTGAGGTGTAGATTCATGAGGTAGAACGCAATCCGACTTTGCAGATAACCGTGAATGTGGCAGAGAGTGACCTGACTGCCTACATTCTTGATTCTGAGATATGATAGATGCGGTTCTGTGATCGTTTCGTAAACAGCTTCGTACTCGCGGATTCGACGCTCGAAATCCGCCTTGGCTTGCTCCCGAGACATATCCTTGTAGTCAGGGTCACCAGACGAGACTTTCAATGCGACGTTTGCCGCAATGATGGCAGGGTCATCGCAAACAGACTCTAAGAAGATCAATACAAGGCCAGGTTCACGAGCAACCCGCTCTTCGATTTTCCGTCTACAATGAGGATGAGAATGGCTTCGAGTGGGCGGAGCAGACATCTCAAACCAACCTACGACTGTGGGTGCTGTTCGTAGCATCTGGCGAAAACGGTTAGTGTCAACGAGTGAAAGATTCTAGGTAACGGAAACCGACCGTGAATGCCGACATTGCCACCCTCCTTCAGCCACTGAATGAGCATCTCTAAACTGTCGTTGGCAAGCTGGTCGCGCAGCTTGGTCGCTTCGACATTATCATGACTAAAATAAGAGGCGGTATGATCCTCGTGCTTTCCACTCCTATGCGAAAGGATCAGTGACGAAAGCGGCTTCTCGATGCGATAACTGACAGCTGCGCCTTCTGGCGAGCTCGGGAGCGCCGCAATTGACCGACGTTGAAGACCTAGCAATAACATTGTTAGATGGCCATCTACTCTTGTTTCCCTCAACTCACTTTGACGTTGTACTCCAGCCACTGCGCGCACCAGATGAGACTAGATATCTATAGGCGGAGGCGTGAGAATCGACGACGGACCTTGAGGTATCGCATAAGTTTATTGCTCAAGTAGGACTTGCCACGCGCGGGAAGGCCGACCTAAAGCACGCGACTTGAGCGACATACCGAAACCAGGGCGCGCAAGATAATACCATGGCGAGGACGATCTTGGCCTCGGAGTAGTCGGGCTTTCCGACTAAGGCATTTCAGGCGATAGAGTCACCAGAAAGATGGGGCAACACACCCTTTCCACCAATACCGACGACTGAACGGGGAGGAGTAGAGGCCTGAGACATGACGCGGCTAGTCGCAGTGGACTGGTCGAACTCCTTCAGCCTGAGATGGAACGAGATCTAGCGCGTTCCGATGATGTCCGGTTCCAGAAGACTTACATGGTCCCGCCAGCGACGAAGACGGCGGGTGGGGTGCCAACGTCGCGGGCATGGGTATCGATTCCTGGGGCTGGGGTGACAGAGATGCGAGGCTCGGACCTAGAAGCGTTCTCCGACATGTCCTGAAGGACGCCATCGACCGCGGCGAGTTCGCGATGTGTAAGTGGAGGCGACACGGCATCTGGTGTATCGGAGGAGGACATTGTGAAGGCGGGTAGGACGGGGAGGATACCAAGTCGGTTGTTCTGCCGCTCGGGATGTCCTGACTCCTGAGGCTTTCGGGATTCGGTGCACGAGCCTATACCGCGTCCATCGGCACGTGCACGTGTTTCGATTCCCGGGTGTCCGCCCCGCATCCCGTGTGAGCCTCTGTCTCAGGCTCTCGTCCCCGACCCCGACCTCGAGCTTGGGCTCGCACCCACCAACGCTCTAGACGCAACTGTAACGCCCTTCAGGGCGCATTCGCTGCCATCCATGACCTCAACCCTTCGCCCGTCGCTTTCCTCATCTATCTCTACACAAGGCTTCCACTTCTCCCTCTCAACCACCATTCATTTTCCACCACAACAGGAACTCACAGCATGTTCCCTTCATGTCCTCCTCGACCTCGACCCACATATCTACCCAGATCCATACGAGCTTGCTCAACAATCCAGCTACAGTTTTTCATTGACCGGCATGTCCGACCTCGAGCGACCCGTATCTGCCGTCGGCCCCCGCGGGTCAGTGCTGCTTCTGAATACGGACCTATCTCAGCTTTCCCTCCACCGACCGCAGGACATTACCCTAGACATTCCCTTGCATGCTCGCTATGGTGAACCAACGAAACGTACGGACGTAGCCTTCCACAATGTTAGTCTCAACAGGCCTCTCGGCTTCTTCTCCTGCGTCCAAGACCGTGAGCGGTTTTGTTATGTGTTCTCCTCTCGCTGCAGCGATAACTCGTGCATGTAGCCGTCGCTTCGGTCCCCGACGTTTTGCGCCCCTACCAGTCCCTCGATGGGTGGCCCTCTTCGTCGTTGTTGCTTATACCCGACTCCGATACCCAACACGAGTTGATTATCACCATCCCAGTGGGACGCATGGACGATTTGGGGTGGGTAGATGTCGGAACCGCACTGGTCATGCTCGCCATGTTCTGCTACGTCCTGGCTGCGTCCATGCGAACCGCATCCCGCATTTCGGCCAAGCCGCTCGGGAAAACGGACTGATGACATTCAGAGCAATAGTTAGTACAGTATGCGGCGCAAGCAGGTCTACTGTAATGCTGATAGATCGTGAAACATGTCCAGATGCGAAATGCGAGTGATAATGCGTCGTATGTCGGAAGTCGAGTGCATCGTATCGTGAGGGGCATGCTTTCCCATGTCTTACTCGCATTCCTTCCACCGCTTCCCCATTCATCCCACGTCGGCCTTCACGCCGGAGAGAGGGCTGGGCAGGATGCGTCCGCAACTCCCAGAAGGATCACCCGGGGCCGTCGTCATGTAATGACGCACCGTCGCTGTTTGACGATCTTGCCCCATTTGCCCCGCATGCTCTCCTTGAGCGCCAGATTAAAGACCTCCCGCACGTTGTCGCCCGTCTTGGCCGAGCACTCCACGTATTTGGCCCCGATCTCCCGCGCGACTGCCACGCCTTGTTCCGTCGTGACAGGCATTTGGCCCTGTGCGCTCAACATTCGCCGTGTCTGCTCGTCCCGGCGTAGATCCGTCTTCGTCGCGACCAAGATGAGGGGGACGCCCTCGCAGAAGTGCGCCACTTCTGGAAACCACTGTATCACGGAACGCTGTTCAACACGCGGCGGGGAGGCGAGAGGAGACACGGGGAAGGCGGATGGGCGGATGGAACAACCCGCACCTTGTCCTGGACGTTCCCGAGACTAACAGGGAAGTCGACGGAAAAGACGATCAAAATGACATTGCTCTCAGGGTAGCTGAGCGGCCGCAGCCTGTCGTACTCTTCTTGTCCCGCCGTGTCCCAGAGCGCGAGCTCTACGAGCTTGCCATCAAAGTTGACGAGGGTGACGTAGTTCTCGAACACGGTTGGAATGTAAGCCTTTGACGCGTGCCGTGAGCGTTCACGATCTCACGGAATACGAAAAAGAGAGGACACGCACCTCAGGGAACCTGTTTTCCGCGTACACGATGAGCAGACAAGTCTTCCCGCAGCCACCTTTGGAGATACAAGTGAGAACAATAGGATATAGAACAGGCTCTGCACGCACCGTCACCGACAACAACCAGCTTGCGTTTCACGTCTGGCCTTCGAGGAGGCCCAGAGGATTCGCCAGGGTTGTACGGCGTCGCCATCGCGTTTGTAGTGTAGAGATACCTAGTGTTGTGTCAAGACCGACGGGTGCCACTAAGTGGTCGTGGTATCTTGAAGCAAGGTAAGCACTGCAAGACGCGTCCGTGGAAGATGTGGACGAAATGCACTGGGTCAGGAAAGAGAACAAAGCGGAGACCAAGGAGATTTATTGCGTCGGGGCGGGGAGGAGGACGGGGTGGCGGTTCGAGTCGTGTTGCTTGGACAGCTCACGTGCACGGCTCACTCGGCCCGCTGTGGCGGTAGTTCCAGCGAGTGAAGTATGATTGAGTCGGTCCTTTCGACTCTGCGCGCGGCGACCATCCACCATGGAACGAAAACCGTGATGCTATAGAACAATGTACTGACACAGGGTCTAGCGGATGCTGCTGCTACTAGGCGACATAAACTACGAATGACGTGCAAGAGAATGCAATAGATGATCAATGTGAACAGCAATCGACAGCCAATACCTCCCACAGCAGCCTCCTCTCGCTCTCCTCTCTAAACACAGCGCTGTATGATAGTACACAACGAGGCAGAGTCATAGTCCGTCGTTCAGCTCTACTGGTTCGCGCACTGCACTCGTGGCTGATCATCGTCCTCGTCCATTGCGTCCTCTCCTGCCGCCCGCTCTCGCTGCCTCTGGTCAACTTCGTCCAGGTCGACCTCCTCCAAGTGGATCGAAGCCGGGAACTTCTCAATTGGTTCCCTTGGTGGGAGCGCTTGTTCGAGAAGAGGGATGGATTCCGGAGGGATGTGATCAGGGAACTTGACGGTAATTTTCACGAACAGGTCGCCAGGCTCATGGTGCCGCTGTGAAGGCATACCCTGGCCGCGGATGACCTTCAGGTCGTCTGAAAACGTCGCGGCTTGGACGTCAGCACGGTCGTATGGCGGACGGACGCGAGAAATTTGCTTACCGTGCTTCAAGACCTCGCCAGGGGCGATATTCACGATAAGTGCACGATCGTCCAAATGCCTGATCGCGAACTGTCCGCCGGCGAGCGCGGTCAGGAGATCGACCTCTTGCTCGTAGAAGAGGTCGTTGTCTTGACGCTTGAATCGGTCGTGAGGTTTCTCCTCAATGACAATGATTACATCGCCAGGAGTGACGTTCGGTGCCTGGTCGCTCTCCCCACGGAAGTTGATGGTCTGCCCACCCTTCATACCTTTGTCGATGTGGACCTCGAGCATCTTCTTCTCCGAAACGACCTTGCGGCCGTTGCAAGTCTTGCACTTGTCCTTGTGGTTGATGATTTCGCCCGTACCAGAGCACTCGTCGCAGGGTTGCTGGATCTGCTGGATCATCGGGCCCATCTGGCGGAGCGTGACCCTGACACCACGACCGGAGCATGATGGGCATTGGCGAACGGCGCCTTCCTTGCCACCCTTGCCACTGCACTTGACACAAATGACATTGCGGGTGAGCGCGAGCTTGGTCGTCTTGCCTTTGTATAGGTCTTCGAGGGTGACGTGCACGCGATGCACGAGATCTTTTGTCTTGCGAGGGCCTTGCGACCGTTGTGGACCTCCTCCGAAGAAACCTCCACCGCCAAACAGTTGAGAAAAGAGGTCCTGGGGGAACGCGAAGCCGTCAGCGAGCGACTCAGAGGGATAAAATGCAAGCAAACACACCTGTGGATCCATGCCACCCATGCCACCGGCATCGCTGAGACCGGCCTCTCCTCTCGCGTCATAAATACTTCGCTTCTGGGAGTCGGAGAGAATCTCGTATCTGGAGTAGAGGTGGCGGGGTGAGAGGAAGGAAGCGAGAGGAAAGAGCCGGAAGCTTACGCATGTGTTACTTCCTTGAAAAGCTCTGGATCGCCGCCCTTGTCCGGGTGCAACCTGAGGGCCCTGGTACATCATAGGTGAGCACGACGGAGCGATCTAGGTTTGGAGGCGAATACTTTTTGCGATAGGCCTTCTTCAGGTCGGCCTCGGATGCATCGGGCGAGACGTCAAGAAGATCATAGTATTTGCTGCAGAAGGTAGGAGGTTACTACGCGGATCGAACGAGACGAGATGGTGAACGCGTACGTTTCCTTGACCATTGTTCAAGGACTGGAGGGAACGAGGATAGGAGGAGGGGAGGAGAGGAAGGAGGGATGGGCGAGGGTCGTAAGCGAGTACAGGTCCGGCGCAGGCGGACGGGATAAAAGCCCTGGGCGGCGCCGAACGCAGTGGAATCCGGTCGAAGGCTCGCGAACATTCGCGCACTCGCCCACATCGAGCGTCCCCCGATATGGCAAGCAGGCGTTCGTACGTCGCCGTCTCCAACCAATGGCGTCGTCGACGGGAGCGTCTGGCCACGCCTCGCACGCTCTTCTGACAGACTCCTGTGCACATACCAGCCTCCGTGTGCCCGGACACTCGTATATAATACACACCGCCCCTCGCACGACCTGGCCCGCCGCCGCGTACACGGTTTATAAGCCCTTTGAGACGTCTGGGTACACTTCGAACCGCCGCTGCTTCGTCACCGGAATCCCCGCACGCGCCTCCTCCATCACATTCGGATCTGTCTCGTGCTTCAGTTTGCGCTGCGTGCTCAAGCACACGCCTCCGCGCCTCACCTATATGCACGTGCAGAATCGCTTCTTCGTGCTCCGCCTCCGCGATCACCTTGCCCCTGCACGCCGTCTTTCGTTCAGCCTGCTGTGGTCTGCACTGCAGCTGTCATGTACTCACATTGGATCCACCACGATGCTGTGGCCCCACTAAAGGCGCATGAGTGTATGCAATGGTCACTGCCGGCGGAACCAATCTTACAGCATGGTAGCTCTGTGTCAAATCACGCGCCGGACTGCACATCGCAAAATACACTTGGTTGTCGACCGCGCTGGTGTGAACATAACAGTCAGCTCCTTGTCCAAACGTTCTTACCGGTCACATACCGAGCACGCGACAGAAGCTCCCAGTGCAACGGCCCGGTCGTCGTGTTGAATGCAGAGGGATAAATCAAGACGTTGCAACCTGCAGATCCACGCCGAGTCAGTGCCATTGACCGTTCCGCAACGGCCACGAACGGACCTCGCCGCGCACAAGTCATAGCAAGTTCGGGGAACCGAACGTCATAACAAATACCAAGGCCGATGCGCGCAAACTCTACGTTCATTATTAGCATTGAGCTTGTGGTTCCCCGCTCTCCACGACGCACCAGTATCGAACTGATTGATAGTGTTGCCCGGGCTCAGCGTCTCGCTTTCCTGGAAGAGTATGAATCAGGTTTAGTGAGTGTCGGAGGGTCTAAACGGTATGCGACAACCTTGAAGGTGATTTTGCCAGGAATGTCGATGTCGAATAAGTGCACCTTCCTATGCATTGCGACGAGGTCACCTGCGGTGTTTTGTCAGGCATGGTCCGTCCGACCTTGCACGGTCATCGACCGACCCTTTGGCGAGTACACGGTGCAAGTATTGTACAGGTTTCCGGTGCCTGCTTCGCGCTCAGGGATCGTGCCTAAGCGTAAGGACGCATGTTCAGAGGCCTGATCAGCCTTCGGCAAGAAGGCGACAAACCCCCAATGAGCCAGATGCCCTCATCCTTGGCGGCGGCAGAGAGCATCTTGACAGAATCACTCTGAGAGGCAGCAACATCATAGGGCTCTCCAGGGGTATAGCCAATGGTTTCGGCATATACAGGAAAGTTTTGGGCCCCATAGAGCGAGTTGAAGCATTCCTGGCATGGAGATGTCTTTTGGAGAAATGGACGAGACAGATGGACACTCACGGGCAGGACGACAAGATCAGGCTTGAGGCCGCCATTGCCCGCAGCCGCCTTCCTGATCAACTCTCTGGCGTGCTTTATGTTGGCTATTGAAGAAGAATGAGAACGTGTCTGAGCGTAAAGACGCGACGGCAGCCACTTGCCATCCTTGTCGACAGTGACACCTCCAAGCTGTATGAGGGCGAGTTGGAAAGGCTTGAGGGTTGTAGGGGTAGAAGAAGACATGAAGCGGAGAAAAGAGGAACGCGTGAGTGAATGGGATAGCAGACGGCGCATGGACGTGCTTGTCCGTACTCCTGGCTGTCGGAGTCACGGCGGCATACATTCGAACTTGCCGGGATAGTCAGGGCCAGGGTCGCAAGCAGATAAGATAACGACTCGGGTGCATCGAGATCCCGATCTTACCGGAGATCGATGACGCTCTGGTGTGGTCATGGCTCGCGATCGACAATATTAATGTCGCATTATAGGCGGGACGTGCAGGTCCGTGGCCAATCCCACCCCCGACGCTCCTCGTCCTCGTCTGCGACCTGCCTGTGGCTGACCCAGACTTGATCTCTTGGTCCTACCAAATTCCCAAGGTAAACCCAGTGCGGGGCGGGTCTGAACGCAAACAATTCAAGTTGAACCTCCGAGTGCACATATACAGTGTTGTCCAGGTGGGGTAGCTTTCCTAGTCGTGGTTTACGCGGGAGTGATTGCTGAATACGCCGGTTGCAGATTATTTTCACCAATGCCTCTCCTAGTCGTCTACAATCCCGCGTGCGGAGACCATTCCGCCAAGGCCTTCTTCAACGACCATGTTCTCCCCCTTCTCGTGCAGAGTTCCGCTACCCCAGACAAGGTTATTGCGACAGAAAGCCCTCGTCATATCGGCACTCTCGTAACCGACTTTGTTGACTCCATTGGATCGCCTTCCGAGCAACCCATTTCCGTCGTCCTAGGCTCGGGCGACGGTACCCTCCACGAGATGATCAACGTGCTCAACAGCTCTCCCTCTGACAAGCCACTCCCCCGCATTCACATCGCCCTTGTCCCTTGCGGGACCGCTAACGCCCTCTACGCGTCTCTGTTTCCTCCCTCTCCAGATGACGATCCCGTCCAGTATAAGCTCCGCTCTCTCCGTGGCCTACTTGCCCCCAACCCAGTCACAACCCAGCTAAATCTCGCCGTCACGGTCCTCACCCCTCCCCCGGTTCGGACTCCGGGCATACTCCCTGTTCCACAGCAAGTCGCCATATCCGCGGTCGTAGCTTCAACAGCTCTTCATGCTTCTATTCTTCATGACTCTGAGGCGCTCCGTGCCACGGATCCTACCATGGAGCGATTCAAGACCGCTGCCCGCCAGAACATCACCCGCTGGTATGCCGCGTCGGTCAAGCTATATCCTCGAACTGGCGCAGGTGTCGTCGAGGTCTGGGATCCTACGAGCAACAAGTTTGTCCCCCACGAGCGTAGCACCGAGGATGACCCCATAGTCGACTTTGGAGGCCCGTTCGCGTATTTCCTGTCGACGGTCAACGTGGATAGGCTTGAGCCCGCATTCAAGATCACCCCTCGAGGGAGAGATGATCTCGGCGGGACGGGGGCAGGTCTGGACGTGATCATCGTCAGGCCGTTTAGGGACCCATCGGTCGACATGGAGTCGGAAGAGGTGCGCGTTGCATTTGCCGAAAAGGCTACCGCTGTCCTTGTGAGTGCCTATCAGGACGGCGCCCATCTTGGATTGCGGTACGCCGAGGATGGCAAGATAGTCTCGGGAGGCAATGGTCCTGCCGTCGTCGAGTACATACGGTGCGGGCGCTGGGAATGGGAGCCGGTGAGTGGTCTGAAGCTATGCCTTCGGACGACTGCTCACCTTGACACAGGACGATATCGACGAACGGGCACATTTTGTTTGCACCGACGGCGACATTTTGCTCATCCCCAAGGGTGGCAGGGCCGTTTGTACAGCGGCTACGCCTATGAGTAGCAGTACAGGATTCGCTTTGTACGTTTGAGTCTAAGAGGTGAAAAGGCATGGGCAGTATACCATACCCACACTTCCTGTATCCTAGTATATTCGGCGAGTCTGTATGTTTCCGATGTATTGTATTATAGGTAGGCTGATGCACACGCAGATGTTTACGGTGGATAGTTCTGATTGTGGCGCATCTACAACTAGTAGGGGATCCCGTTTATCTGCGGGAAGTTTATGCGGTGATGTTGTGTCCGACCTCTCCTGCAAAAATCTTGCCGACGACCATTTTCGCCTTCTCGTGCACTTCGTCGATTGAAGCAGACGCGTCGATCTGAACAACACCAATGAACACAATACACGTAGGCAGGTCAAGTGAACGCACCGTGGCCACTTTCCCCTCCTTACTGTAGTGTTCGATAACAGGCATGGTCTGCTCTTTGTAAGTACCTGGAGAAGAGTTCAATGACGACGTTATGACGGAACTAGAGCGAATTGGACGCACGGAAGCGTTTCCTAATGCTCTCTTCGTTGTCGTCTTCGCGCCCGCTAGTCTTACCACGCTCGAGTAAGCGTTTTGCCATCTCCTCTTCTGTAGTAGTGAAGAAGAGGACCATGGAAGATTTGCAGACCTGTGCAGGGGCAGCGTGAGGTTAGCAAAGGATGGAGAACGTGTCGACTCACATCCTCGTCGAACTTGAGAGCCTGGTCCATCTTACGGGGGAACCCATCGATGAGGAAGCGACCTTTGCCATCCTGCCACCCTTCGCCGGCGCGATTCTCGGCGAGAGCGGCAGTCATGGCATTCTCGAGTAGCTTGATGGTGACCTCCATGGGGACGATCTGGCCCTCGCGGATGTACTTGCGGATCATCTCGCCATACTGGGAGCCCTCGCGATTCTGCTCGGCACGGAGAAGGTCACCCGCTGTAGGAAAGGAAAGGATGGGGTTTAGATGGGCAGGGCGGTGAGCGAGGGGCAGAAACGCACCGGACAGGTGGCAGAAGCCAAAGTCTTTGACGAGGTTGGCACACTGCGTGCCCTTGCCTGGCAGCGACGTCGGTGGTTAGATGATACGACAAGGATTGGGAGAGGGGAAGCCAGGCCGACCTGCGCCGGGGCCTCCGAGAACGAAAAGGACGGTGACCTTGCCGTGGTCGAAGACGGGAGTGCTGGACGAGGAGGCGGGGGCGGGATCGGCGTGCTTGGAGAGGTGGAGGGCGTCAGCAATCTTGTCGACGATGGCGGGCATGGTAGGGCGAGAGCAGGCGTTCAGGCGTCCTTGTGGCGAGGGGGTACGAGGGGATGGTCGTGCTGGCGGGGCTGGGCGGAGGCGGGGTGGGTGGTAGCCCTGTGCTTGAGGGTTGCGTAGAAGGCGGCGAAGGAGAGGGCGGAGATGGCGACGAAGAGGGCGGGATGCGGATGCTTGCGGGGGCTGCTCATCGCTGCCTCGGGCGAGAGTCCACTCACTCCAGCGTCACGCACCGCGTCCTCGACACGCGCACGTGCTCCGTCGCGTCGACGAGTCCTCGCGCGCCGGCCCCGCCTCCTTGTCCTCAGCCACCATGGATGTCCGCCACAACCACGGTTCTACTGTCCATGCTGTCTGCGCCTGCTACCACGACGACGCCCCGGATCTCATCGCAGTCGGTGGCGACCACTCCGTCGAGGTCATCCAGATTGTACGTCTTGTCTCTCTCCTCGTACCTCCGCGCGAAAACCCACTTGCTTCGACCAGGGAGAATCCACATGCAAAACGATCGCGGTCTTTCACATCGGCTCTCGTATTACCGCTATAGCTTGGTCTACGCGCGTCAGCTCTCCTTCTTCCACCGACGACTGGTCGATCGAGTTTGTCTCTCGTCTCGGCCTTGTGTCCATCGTCTAACACAATTCTTCCAGACTCGCTGTTGCCGCGTCCGACTTCAGCCTGTACCTCTTGTCTAAGCGTGCCACGGGCGACTCAGAGATCTTCCCCTTCGGCGGCGGACTCAGTGGCCACCATGGAAAGGTGAACGACATGACCTTCTGCGGAGGTCGGAGCGAGGACAGCTCCCGCTATGTTGCTACAGTGTCTGGTACGCATACAATTATCTGTCAAAGCCCCACCAGCTGTTCATTGCGCCTATCTCCTGTTTTTCTGCGCTTCAGATGACAAGATGCTCATGGTCTGGGATCTCGACCCTGTCATCGACATTGCTTCTCCCCCCTCACCTGGTAGATCACCTCCAAAACGCCCCCAACCCACCTCCTACGTCATTGCATTCCCTCACCCACTCACCAGCGTCGACTCCCATCCATCCACAAGCAAGGAGGTACTAGTCGGTGACTGCCGCGGTTCCATTTTCCTCACGGACTGGCGATCCGACCTCAATGACAATGAACAAGATTCTTGGCGAAACCAAGCCGTTGTTGAGCTCGTCGAACCCCGCACGCTGGCCGATTCTGCGCCGGGCGTGTCAACAAAGTGGTCCGGCTCGGTCGCTTGGCGGCGAGATCCCACGGCGGATTTGTGAGTTTGGGACCGCTGCTTCTCGTTTCTCGGAGTTCAAATGCTCCGGCATTCCTCCATACCTGGTCGATGTCGACCGCGGCTGTGACGGTGACCACGACTGGCCGCAGCCCGTCCGCGCCGCTGTCGCGCTGTCCGCACCTGCCTTCTTCGCCCCTTCTCATGTACCTTGACCTTCCCACTGACCGATCACGTTTGCGTTCTCTCCGATACAGCGTGGGTGCGGCCTACGGCACGCGCTTCTCCCTCTGGGACATGGGCAACCTGTACGGGGGTAAACCCTACCTCACTGGCTCAAGCTTCGCGGAGGGCTGTCAGCAGTTTCGGTACGTCCACCCCCTTGCGCCTGGCCCCGTGTCTTGTCTGAGGCGGCATCCGCGCGCCGCGCGATCGGCCCGAAGCGTGCGTGCCCCGCACTTGGGCCCCCTTCGACGTGCCTCGCGGTTGCGGTTGCGGCTCCGCACACCCTCCGCCGCCACCGGTGCGCGCGGGATTTCGGCCGACTGACGGCGGTACCGGACTGGGGCCGCGTCCAGCAGATGTGCGTTACTGACACCGGGGTCCATTTCTCCTTTCAGGTGGTGCCCTACGTATCCAGACTATTTTGCTGTATCGACAGGCAGCCCCGCCAAGGGTGCCGTCATTCACGTCCATAACGTATCCTATCCCCACGCCCAGCCCACCGCATTTGACATCGCCCAGCGACCGTTGTATGTACGATCGTTCGATTTCGTCGCGTGCCGAGGCATCCCCAGGATTGTCGCCGCCGTGGGTAGGGATATCGTCGTGTTCTATATTGGCGTAGATACGTAGGAATTTCGGAAGAATGTCACAGCGATCTTGTTATGTTCGCTCTCACATTGGTCCATTAGGCAACCGAGTGCGCGAAGTAGGATACGTACAAATGACTAAGGGTTTACGAAACAGCGAAGCGGTCACCTAATAATGTATGCGCCAAACAGTTATGATTGCACGAGGCAAGAATGCGTGAAACGACTAGCAAAGCGATAATTCGAGTACAAGAAAGTGTATACGTGACGACTAAACGATGCGTACGAGCAGCAATCACAGCAAGCGGAGCGAGGCGAGACGACACTGGAGCTATGCATAGAGGCGGGAGGATACGGGAAGGGAACAGTGATGGACAAGGGGGGCGCGATTACAACCGTACGAGAGACAGTCCGAAGGGCATAGAATAAGTAAAGACCCAGTCCAAGATCACGGCGCTGCAACAACCGCTTACAGCTGAATGCAAAACGATAGACCGCGCCCGCATTTTCGCTGTTTGGGGCCTGTCGTCATCGGCCCCAATGGGATGCTGACGTAAAATGAAATCACCGCTCAGCGCTCACCGGCTGCTCAGCTTGAGACGACGCGCACCTTCCCACTGCCAGTTCGATAGTCAACTCGATGTTGCCAGCACACCCCTGTCATCCATCCGCATTGTGTTCTATCATACCACTACAAATCACGCCATAAGTAACGAGACTCTTCAAAGATACCCTGAGTCTCTGTACCACCCTCGAGCTTTCTCCGCGGTGGCAGACTGGAAGACGGCCGTCCAGAGCATGGTATACGGATCGCAAGTGATGTCTCCGGTGAGTTCTCCACGCACGTAGTCTCGGTTAGTCCGGATCCAGGACTTCAAGGCTGAGAAAGCTTCCTCGATCGGGTTGAGGTCTGGTGAGTATGGGGGTAGATAAACGAGTCTCATACCCCTACGAGTAAGGTTAGAAGATGTGGGCTTTGTTCACCGAGAATATTGAATTCTCACGTACCGTTCTTCAATCATCTCGCGGATTCCTTCAACATGATGTATGCTCGCGTTATCCATGATGATCACTGAGTTTTTCTGAGGGTACGGATTCATGTTGTCGAGCAGACCTGATATAAATTCCTTGAAGGCGTCCCCAGTGAAGGACTGTTCCTCTATGTTGAGGTGCAGGATTCCATCTAATGATAAAGCTGGTAATATCGAGTACCTGTAGGAGTAACCCAAAACACTGAGATGTCATGTATACTCCCAATAGTAATGATGAAGTTGTACCTCTGTCCACGGACGAAAAAATCCCGGCGTCGCGCCCTAGAGCCCACAGGTGCCCAGCCGTATCTCCTCTTTGTTGTGTTACGATTGAAAGAAGACTCGTCTACGAAGACAAGCTGGTCTGCCCGGTAATTCTGACCGACATGTAGGAGGTAGGCGTCTCGAACGTCTTCGTTTCGTTCGAGGGCCACGCGACTGACCTGAAACGTATGGCCCCTCCTATCGACTCATTCATAGGAACATAATAGTACAAACCTGCTTTCGAGTGAATCCGCGGCGTTTGAGGAGCCGAGAAATTGTAGTCGTCGACACTGACACGTCACACTGCTCTTCGAGAGCAACTTTCAACTCGTGCAGCTCGATGTCTGGTGTACGCTCGAGCATGCCCTCAATGAACTACATACGCCCTCAACATATACATCAAATACTACTCAGAAATGTTATGCGTACCGCGGCATCAAGCCCATTGAGCGTCCGTGGACGGCCAGCTTCCAAAGACTTGCGCGTGGTTTTCCCGGTGTGTAGCGCCAATCTCTGCACTCGTCGTACAGTCCGCTCGGAGACATCGAGAATAGAGGCGATTTCGGGATTATCGAATCCACGGGCAGAGAGCGAGACCATCTGTTTCTTCACCTCCTCCGGGATATGTTTCCGGTTGCCCATGATGAGAAGTCAATCGAGACGCATACCCTCCGACCCAGCCCGTTGCGCCTCCAGACATCTCTCACAAGCGCTCAGTGGCGCAAAGCGGGGCTTCGTCCTGGGCCTTTCCTTACGTGGATAGATCGCTCCACAGATCTCTGAAGAGGAAGAAATGGTCGCGGTCTATCGTTTTGCATTCAGCTGTAACGAGGACCTTGGAAACCGGTGGTGCCGTATTGCATCGGAGGCATCTGGTGATAAGACGAAGAGCGGCTATGGACGTATGGCATCGGCGGCTGCTCGCGGTACTGGTGATGCTGAAGGCTGTAGCCTTCCATCGGACCACCACTCATGAATCCTGAGGCGGAAGACGGAAAGGCGCCAGAGTTGGGGAACAATGCCTCGCCGACCTCGCCGACCTCGCCAACCATGTACTCGAAGTACCGCTGATCCATCTCACTTGAGGGAGGCATCGCAGGGTACATCGAGGGCGTGCGATTAGCCGCAGACATCATACCACTGCGGGTAGCCGATTCCGTCCCGTATTCGCCGTGGCTAGTTGAGTAGCTCTGAGAAGGACCGGGAATCTGAAGAGGTGCGAGGTGTTGAGGACCTATGCCATGAAGGCGGTGGGACGGGTACGGATCCAAGGGAGGAAGGCCCAAGCCAGCAGAGGACTGCGAAGGACGAATAGGAGGTAAGCCCTGAGCGAACGACGGGGGCATGCCCTCTGTTCTGAAAGTCTTGGCTCCCGTCTGTTGCTGTGCAGTGTCCAAAGCCGTAAGGTGACGCAGGAAGCGGGCATGATAAGCGGCAGAGTCCAGTTCAGACCCAGTGACGTGCCCAGCGTTCTGGTAAGCGTCCGCTGCGTTGTTGATGATGCGGTGGATCTGCTCGTAACTCGTCTCGAGGATCGCGCCAGTAGCAGGATGACGAAGCAACTGTAGCGTATGAATTAACAATTTGAAGACCCGCAAGCGTATGCGCCTTACCTTAAGCAACACAATAGCTGCATACGCCGACATGACGGTCACAGATTCCTGGCCATACCGCTTTTAGATAATTAGCTAAACTGTTGATTATAGCAACGAACACGACGTGAAACGCACAAGGACATGTGTACCAGCGAAGTCTTTGGATACAATTTGAAGGTTCGTCCGGGCACTGATCTCGCACTGACGCACGGCTTCGCGAGACACCAACCGCGACTTCTGCGACACCGTAAATTACTTGGTCAAATCCAAACATGAAAAGGACGCACCTCGTTGGAACGGTTCAGGCCAAATGAGTTCAAAAAGAGACGAACGTGAGACTGGAAGAACTTGAGGAATGCACTGTGGAAGGGGTCTGCAAGGGCAGCTGAGAAAAGCATCGATCAGCACAATGACGCGGGTTCAATGAAAATACGCACATTCGTTCATCTGGGTGTCCCAGTAGTCCAGCCAGGCGTTAAGCTTCGAGTTGAAGTTCTCGAACTCGAACACATCGGGTCGCTCATAGAGCGTGCTGGTCGCCTCGGAGCCGATAAGACGAAGGTCGACAAAGGCAGCAACGATGACGTCCTCGGGGCGGATGTCGGATCGTTGGCCGCTGCGACCAACCGCGTGCCACCTCTGATCACTGCGAACACTTTGGTCACTTCGAACACCCCGAACGCTTCGGACTAGCTCGTCCTCAGGGAGCATCCAGTGTTTGCCGGTCTGCATGCTGAGAGAACGATCGTGAACGAAGAGCACGAGGTAAGTGCGCTCCTTATTACGGCGCTCGAGGAACTGGATCTCGGTTTCATGTGCTTGGGGCCCACCGACAAAACGGTTGAGCTTGAGGTTGACCGCCATGCGACATGCCATCCCGATGTACTGCCACGTCCTGCGGTCAGAAGGTTCCTTCCAATAGGTCATGCAGGCGAGGGCTTGAACAGTCTCGACGTTCTCGGTGCCGTCAGCAAAGGTGTATACACACCACTCCTGTGCGAGGCGTCGGACAGCCTGGTAGTGTTCGGCGTGGAAGAACTTGCAGCAGGCCATCAGCATAGTGGTGAAGAGGAACGACGAGCGAGACCGGACGTAAGTATGAGTGTGGAGCGCGGGATCAAACAGATTGATGAAGGGGTTGAGCCGAAGGAAGAAGAGGTCGAAGAACGTAGGAACGTCCTCTTCGCGAATGATCCCGGCGGCGACAGGATCTCTTGGAGTGAAAGCAAAGAGGTCGTTGTACGGCTTGGGCTGGGGAGAAGGGTTGGACCGGGAAGGTGACTGGGACGGAGCCTTGGGCGCAAAAGGAGCAGCCCTCTCGGTCGGGCTCCCAGAAGCACGAGCCTCGGGAGGCGAGGGGTTCATGACCACGTCCAGGAAGGAGGAACGAATGGAATTCCTGATGACACGGTCGGGGTACAGGGCCTCATCTTGATTGCCTTCTTCGTCTTCTTCCATGTCCTCGTCGGACTGGTGACCCGAATGGGTGCCACTGTTGGATGGGCCGGCGAAAGCAGTCTCATCGTGGGTGAAAGAGCCAGACGCCGAGGTGGATTGAGGCATAGGGGCGTTAGCAGGCTGTTTTGCCTTCGCGTTATTGAGGCCCTTTTCGAGGCGACGGAGCATCTTGGAGGCTTCGGAGAGTCTAAGAGGGCATTAGGGGAAGGTCGCGTAGAAAGCGAGGGAATTAGCTGACTTTGAGCCAGGCTTGCGGCCACGACGGTGTTTCTCGAATATGCATCTGCGGGGAGTGAAGAATGAGGGGCGTAGGTTGGAGACGACGAGATGGAAACGTACTCTGCACCAGACCTGATGCAGCGCTGGCAGCGCTTTGTACCGTCCTCTGCGCCGACGCACTTCATCTAGGCGAATATGAGAGGGGGAGGGACCGGGGGAGATAGAGGGGACGAACCTTCGCCTGCCTGCAGACGGTGCAGGCGCGTGCGCCTCTGACAACGGGAGCCTTGGGGCTGCAAGGGAGGGGTCAATCGAGATCGAAAAGGTCGAGAAAAGGGACAACGAACGGGGGATTGGCGGACACGACCTGCTGCGGATCCATGGTGAAGGCGTGTGTTATGGGGGCGAGGGAAGGAGAGGGAAGGGGAAGGGTGGTTGGGGCCAACGACAACGACGGCGGCGGGGATGGCGAGGACGTCGGACGGACGGCGAGGACTTGAAGAGGGGCGGGAGCGGGAGAGGGAGGAAGGAGGAGGGAGAGGGGCGGGGGAAAGGGCAGGCGGGGGAGAGGCGTTGGGGGTTAAGACCGGGGGCCGCGCGCGAGAGGAGAGACGCGGGCGTTTGTTAACGTTTGTTCGCCGGTTTTCATTCTCCGGCTATTGGTCCCGCCCCTGCCCCGGCGCTCGGCCCTTGGCGCTCGCCCGCCGGCCACTTTCCGCCTTGCGAAAGACGCCGGGATGGCCCGCTTTCGGTCGAGCACACGTCAAGTCACCGGTCAGTCACCGGTCGGTCGCCGGCCCTCGTCCGTTCCTCGTCCGTCCCCTCGTCCGCCTCGTCGTCCTCGTCTCCGTCTCTTTCCCCGCCGCCGGCCGCCACCGCGCGAGTTAGTTTGCGAGCGAGCGAGTGCAGACGGCTGCAGCCGCCTGCAGAGACATATCCTAGCTCGACGTCGCGCCACCGCCGCCGCCGACGTCGGCGGGGCGCGTGCGGCGTCCAGACCAGCATCGACCATCCGCGGCTCAGCCACGGCCTCTCATTTGCTCCCCGGTGGGCTCCCAGCGCGTACCAAAGCGCCTGCTTTCTCCGACTCTGCGTCGGGCTCTTCCCTCTGCGCGCCCTCGACGGCGGTCTGGTCTCGCGCAAGGCGGATGGACGCCGAGGATGGATCCGACAGCCAGCGGGAGCCGGGAAGGCTCCTGAGGTGCGAAATCGCTCCGCGACCTGGAGGCTGCTGGAGGATGCGACCGGTGTCCTCGTTCTGATAAGCCGGCCGGGACGTCGGCATCCTCGCGACTTCCATCATCACCCGCGCTCATATAACCTGCCCCGTGCCCGCTCCATTCTTCCTGCACCGACGTCCGGTCCTCCGCCGCTCGTGTCGTCAGTCCTCCCCTTGCATCTACGCTTCGCATGCCTGCGCCCGTGCTCTCCTCTCTCCTAACCGTTCTCCGTCCGGCTGCGACTCCCGGATGTTGCATGGACGGGACGGGACGATCAGGCTGACTTGGACGTGGACCGCGCAGGGCGGGCTCAGCCCGCCCGACGACAGACGAGCGTCATGAGGCGTGTTGCCGCCCTGGCCAGGCCCTTTGGCGCCCGCCTGCTCGGTTTGGTCTCCGCCAGGACCGGCCAGGCTCCTTCTACCCGCGGCCGTCCATCAGCTCGACCGAAACGGGATGACGAGCTCGGTTCTGGACACGCTTTCAACCTGTCCTGACCGTCAAACTCGCCCGCAGGTCACCCGTCACGCGTTCAGATCAGGTTCAGAACGTCGCGCGACCAGGCGGCACCCCCAGACGTCTGCAATTAATGCACCGACCACGAGCCGTCCTCGCATCGTCACCGCCGGCTAAATCCTCCGGTCTCTCAACCTAATTCCCAGTTTGTCCTGTTTTTCGCCCTCGCCTTGGCTCTTGTCCCGGTCCCGGCCAGCCCCTCGTCGTCCGTCTGGTCCAACGCCGGCCTCCTTCCCGACCATTCCGGTGCGGAGGGCCGGGATCGCCCCCTACAAGTACAGCGACAATTCACCGGCCGGCGGCCATCCTTCCGCCCCACGTCCTCATCGCGGCCCGGCCTCCTCATCGCCTGCTGCTGCTGTCCTTCCGTATCTACGCCTCGTCCGCAGGCTCTGCATGTCGCCATCAGCCTCACGCAGATCGCGGCCACCAGCCCGACCGGTGAATTTCCGCCCCATCTCTAACACGCCTGTTTCAGAACAAGCCGATCGCCCGATAAGCGTCCCCGGCCTTCAACGGCCTTCAAACAAACCATCCAACTTTGTTCGATCGGCTCCAACCTCCTTTCTCCACGCCCCGCTCGCCATGTGCGCCCAACCCTCTCCGGTCTTCATACGCATCCGACCACGCACCGCCATCATCCTCATCTGTCCCACGCGTCGTGCACGATCCGACATTTCGGGGACCGTATCATGATTTCATCACCTTTTGCCTCTTGGCGCTCTCATCCAATCGTCCACAACTCTTCTATCTCATCCTCTTCGCCCACAGCCGGGCCCTCTAATGCCGTCGCAGGCTCCTTCCGCATCCTCCGCTTCACCTCGGTCTCGAACATCTGGGTAGCACCCAAGTCGGCTTGTCAGCTCAGAGCGCCGTCGCATCGATACTTATAGTCCTCACCGCCCCGTACGTGTGGTCCAAGAAGTCTTCCATGCCGTAGCTCGGTCGTGTGAATGCCTCCTCGAAAATTTTCGCCATCGTCGACACCGATGCGTGGTAGTGTCCTCGGTGGCTGTAGAGCTCCCAAAGCGAGCTTTCCAGCGCGTTGGTCAGCGTCGGGTTTCCCTCCTCGGCCCGGAAGCCATCTATGATGCATTGCCTCTTCATTAGGTCTCTCGCAAGGACGGCGTACAACGGAGTCTCACCGGCTTCTGAACCCGTCACGTCTTCCGTCCGGTGAATCATCGTCATCAACGCGGGGTGCCGTCGGAGCATGTTGTAGGTAAACGGGATGAGCATTACTACCGCTGCAGGCGGAGCGTTTAGTGAGAGCCTCGATAGCCGCTTCACAAATGAGGCCACGAGGTTAGCAGGTAGTAGTCTGTTCCCGGACACGACTGCTGTCAATAATTCGCAAGCACGAGGAGACGATCAGGCCACTGACGTTGAACTCAGGAATAATTCGGTCAGTCGAAAAAACCGTGCGCGGTGCTTCAAATGCAGCACATCTCGATCGAGAAAACCGTACAACCGTGTGTAGAACTGAGGGTAATCCCTGCGTCGTTGTGTCAGTCGATGTGATCGTCGCAGACCAGGCGCAATCGGCTCACAAATTGTACTCTTTGATCAGGGTGAACAGGGCGTTTAATGCGAGGAGACCGATTGTACCCCCTGGTTGTTCATTCAGTGAGATCGACAGTAGACCGGCCCGAATTACGCACCATGATCCACTGATGAACTAACCCAATCCATGATGAGAATGGGCCTTGTTAGATGTGGAATGATACCGCGGTGCAGAACGTTGAGGACACGAAGAGAATGTCCTCTCGTAGACTCTGCTGAACCCAAAGACAACTGTGGCAACAGAGTCAGCCATGCCTTGGTAAACACCGCCCTATGTGCGGACAGCGAGTGGAGGGACTGGTGGATCGTCAACGTGTGCACGCGACCGACCGATCCCTTTTTCTCCTCAACGGGCTTCGTGCCCGGCTCATCGAAAAACTTGCGCCAGTCATCGTCTTCGTTCTCGTCTCCGGCCTCTTCAGGAGTGTCATCCTCATCACCTGCGGACGATGACTTCTTCGATGGAGGGGGTTTGCGGCTGAGCTCTTCGACCCACCACGAATTGAGCTCGGACGCTTTTGTCGGAAAGGTGGTGATCCGTTCGAGGATGGATAGCAAGTTCCTTGGCATCTGAGGCGCCTCGCTATACGGGTGCCTCGACTGAAGGATGCTGTTGGCAAATTCAGCATCCAACGAAAGCGCACGTGACTGAGGGTACATACGCCGCGTCTCGTAGGAAGAACCACCGTATGTCATCGTTCACGCTCAGCCAAGTGTTCACGAAATGGTCCCGAACGCCAGGATTTAAGGTCTCGTCCGCAGCCGACTCCATCTTAAGTTTCTTTGAGCGGTTGCAGCGCGGAGAAGGAGGGCATAAGAGGAGTCCGGCCACAATGCGCCGGAAGTGGGATGCGTGAAATTGGGGCGGCTGCTTGCTGCCGCCGGTGCGTGTGAGGGAAGAGGACAGATGCTTCTGAAGTGAAAATAGAATATCTAGCCCGGATCTCTGTAGCGAAGTAGTATTAGTATACCAACGGAGAACAGAGAGAATATGCATCCTCACATTGAGAGACGCCTCGTCGTCCTTCAACAAGCCTACTAGGAACTCTGTGAATTTAGTGAGGCGTTCTAGTAGCCATGCTCGTACGGCTTTCGTCTCCTCCGTACGGTCTGGACCCGAGAGCAGGCCATTGGATAGAATGGTCACAAAGACACGGTAGAGCGCATATATCGCTTTAGATAGATGCGCAGGGTCTTCGATGTTATATGCGAGGTCGAGGAGGTCGGCGAGAGGGTTTAAGGAAGTGCCGTTGGAGACGGCTGCCATAAGTTGTTTCTCCAGATCCTGGATGACATCCAAGGAGTCGTCGGCATCGCGAGACTTGCGCTTTTTGGTGGAAGACGGCAAAGAGGGAGGCATGTTCACGCGACGCGTTAAAAGCAGATGCAACAAGTCTTCTCGAGGCTCGACGAGTTTTCGTCCTTCCTCCTCCTCAAAAGTCACGTGCTAGCGCTGCTTCTGAAAGAGGAAATGTTAGGACGACGGCGGCGCCAGTGTCTCCGGCGTCGTCCCCGACCACCACCTCGACCCACCACTGTCCACTACCTTGCTAACACTTACGCGTCATGGTTCGTATTATCATCAAAGGAGGTACGAAGCGCAGTATCTTGTTGACATCACCACCTACTGAGTGTGGCGCTACTCCATATAGGTGTCTGGAAAGTCCGTCTTGTCTTTCCTCCCTACCGCGTGTCGTGTGTATTTACCGCCTCCTTAGAACACAGAGGACGAAGTGCTGAAGGCCGCAATTGCCAAGTACGGCAAGAACCAATGGTACGGATGCCGTTTTCGAATTGGCACTGTAGTCGCCTGTCTGACTAGGCTTTCCAAAGGGCTCGTATATCGTCCCTACTCGTCCGCAAAACGCCGAAGCAATGCAAGGCCCGCTGGTACGAGTGGCTCGATCCTTCCATCAAGAAGACAGAATGGTCCAAGGTGTGTATTAGCGTCTTTCCGCCTACTACACCTCCCTGACTCGCTTCGTGACACATTAGACGGAGGACGAGAAGCTGTTGCATTTGGCCAAGCTCATGCCGACGCAATGGAGGACAATAGCACCTATTGTCGGACGAACGGCGACGCAATGTCTTGAACGGTACCAAAAGCTGCTGGACGAGGCGGAGGCAAAGGAGAACGAGGAGTTAGGATTAGCAGGCCCTGGAGGGGAAGCTGGACCGAGCGCAGACGACGTTCGACGTTTGCGTCCTGGCGAGATCGACCCTGATCCGGAGACCAAGCCTGCTCGGCCAGATCCCATCGACATGGACGAGGACGGTACGTGATATTTCCTCTTGCGTGGCTTCTTTTCTGGTCCTCAGCACCTACGTCATCCAGAGAAGGAGATGTTGTCCGAAGCCCGTGCTCGTCTCGCGAACACTCAGGGAAAGAAGGCGAAGCGCAAAGCTCGGGAAAGGCAGCTCGAGGAAGCCAGACGACTCGCTGTGCTTCAGAAGAAGCGCGAGTTGAAGGCCGCCGGTATCATGTAAGTTCATTGGAACAAGTAGTCTGGACATGACGTTAACATTTCATTCAGCATGCGCCATAAGACGAAGAAAAAGGGTATGGACGTGAGTCTACGCCGTCCCGTGCTCTAATACATACACATGCTGACGCTCTACTGCAGTACAACGCTGATATTCCCTTCGAGAAGAAGCCCGCGCCGGGCTTCTACGACACGTCGGACGAGCAGGCCCGTGCAACAACTGCCCCTGTTGGCCAGACTCTTCGCCGGCTTGAGAACAAGCGGAAACCTGAGGACGAGGAAGCCGAACGAAGAAAACGCCAGCGCAAAGATGGCAAGGGCGAAGCACCTCATCAAACCAAGTTTGTGGCAGCACGCGACGCCCAGATCCAAAAGCTCAAAGAGGCTGAATCTATCGGCCGGCGCCGTAAGCTTGTTCTGCCCACCGCACAAGTCGGTGAGAAGGAGTTGGAGGATATCGTCAAGATTGGCCAGGCAGGAGAAAACGCCAAGGCTTTGGTCAGCGGCGGCACAGAAGCATCCACTAAGCTCCTCAACGACTACGAAGGATTGGAGAGAGCCCAGATGGCGAGAACGCCGCGAACTGCCCCTCAATGTAAGCCGTTCCCCCTAGACCAGGATGATTTCGCTAACGTAAGGACATTCATAGACGACAATGTCATGTCTGAAGCGAGGAATCTCCGTAATATGACCATGGCCCAGACTCCCCTACTCGGCGACGAGAATACTCCCCTACACGTGGGTCCGCAGGGCGGGACAGGCTTCGAGGGCGCCACGCCACGCCACCAGGTAGCATTTACGCCCAATCCACTGGCTACGCCGCTGCATGCTGGGGGTGTCGGGCCAGGAGAAACCCCAAGAACAGTAGCGGGAGCTACACCAGGCACGGCTCTGCGTACTCCGATGCGCGATGGACTTAGCATCAACGCTGAGGATGGGTCGTCGGTCGTCGGTGACACTCCACGTGAGCAACGGCTCCGGACGTCCTCGGCCAAGCGCGCGCTGCAAGCTGGGTTCATGAATCTGCCCCAGCCGGAGAACAACTTTGAGCTTCTCGTTCCCGAAGACGAGGAGGAAGACCTCGCCGGTGCTGGAGCGGGGGCAGAAGAAGACGCGGCCGAACGGGACGCGCGGCTGAAGCGGAAACGAGAGGAGGAGGCACGCAAGGCACTTGCTCGTCGGTCACAAGCTGTACAGCGCGGCCTCCCGCGCCCGGCGAATGTGGATGTGGCGCGCCTGATGGCGGCGTTGTCTGTGGACGACGACGAGGGCTTGGAGGAGGGCGCGGCAGCGAAACTGGTGCACGCGGAGATGGCTCGCTTGCTGCATCACGACTCGATTGCTCACCCCCTTCCTGGTACTACGAAACCTGGCCACACTCGTTCAACGTATGAACTACCAGCCGACGAAGCGCTCGCGGAAGCCAAATCCCTGATCCACGAGGAACTGGCGACATCGATCGGATACCCTGGCGCGGGCGAAGACGTGCTCAAGCGGGGCATCACCGCGCTCGAGGACAGGGATGAGATTGACGAGACGCTGTCGTGGGCGTCCATGCGGGAGAAAATGGTTTACGACGTCGCGTCGAACTCGTGGGTAGACCCGAGCGAGATCTCGCTCGAGGCGCGCGTTGCGGGCTACGGTGCACAGCTCGAGGGCTACCGGGACACCATGTCGAAGGAGGCGAGCAAGGCGGCCAAGGCGGAGAAGAAGCTGAACATTGTCCTCGGAGGCTACCAGGCACGGGCGGGTGCACTCGGAAAACGGATCGTGGACGCGTTCGCGGAGCTTCAGAAGGAGAAGGTGGAATATGAGAGCTTCTCGCGCCTGCGGACGAACGAGGGAGCGATGGGGCCGATTCGGCTGGCAGGGCTGAAGGAGGAGGTGGGAAAGTTGGAACAGCGGGAGCGGCGGTTGCAGGAGCGGTATGCGGAGCTGGAGGGCGAGCGGAGAGACGCGCTGGAGCGGGTGGGCGTGCTGGAGGAGCGGGTGATGGCGGAGGCGGAGGCATTGAACGAAGAGGCGCTGGCGGCGATGGAGGATGCGTGAGTGGAGCAGGAGCTACTTACCCCTCGCCCGGGCGAGCTGCCCTCTGTATGTCAAGGCCCGATGTTGCTATTTACTGTAGTGTCTGTGCTCTTCCCTTGGTACCTAGTGCCTTGCTGTGGACGCGTGAGATTAGATCTGTTCTTTTGCCTCCACACGGGTGCCTATGCCGAGCGGAGCGGACAAAGGGAGACCCGCCAGGGACTGCCAGGGAGGATGCTCGAACGCGCTCGAGGGTCTTGTGAGGAGGTTGTGAGAACGGAGAGCTGGCCCCCGCCGAGTGGCTCGGCCTCGCTCCTCGCCACGAGGCAGATGCATTTTCTCGACCGCACGGCAGAGCACGAGCTCTTCTCCGAGCGCGCACCCTCCCTCGTCCCGGCACTGGCCACCCACTGGCTCCGCCCATTCCGCCCGGGGCGGGGCGGGCCATCTGCGTCCACCGCGAAGCTCGTCCGAGCCTTATATCATCCCCCCCCCACGAGGCTGCTCTTCCCTCCTCTCCCGGTGCCACCCCCGCCTCCCCTCCATCTCCGGCCCCTCCCCGCAATGCCGCCTGCCGCCGCGTCGGGTGTGAGCACACCTGGGACAGAGGCCTCGTCCTCCGCGCCCGTCGCGTTCACCACGGTCGAAATCCCGTCCTTCTTAACCACCACTATCACGCGAAATGACGCTCAGCCGACTGCTCTCGCCTCGTCCTCGCAGCCGAGCTCTTCCAATCTGCCGGTAGCTGCCATCGCAGGCGGAACAGTCGCCGGGATCGTTCTAGCCGTCGTCGCTGTGGTGGGATGGACCTGGTGGGGGAGATGTATTAAGCGCAAGCATGCAAAACGGCGCAGAGAAGCAGTACGTCTTCCGTGCCTTCGCCCGCCCCCTGCTCATATTCATCCCGTCTAGCTTGCTTTTCTCCAAGTACGAGAGAACACGCGCAAGAACGCATCCTCGCTCTCATATCCCGGCAACAGCCACGGACCACCCGTCCTCAGGCACGATCGGCACGGGCGCAAGGTCACCTTTGTTGCTCCTGCCCCCGCTTCGAGCCAATCTACCCTTAGACCGACCAAGGATAGAGCCGCGGGGGACGTGAAAACTGCACTCATCGGTAAGCAAGCATTCTCCCATTCGGCCCCTCTATCTCACGCACCTCTAGACTCGGAGAAACTTGAGTCACCTCCTCCAGTGCCGCGTACACGGCCTCCTACCCCTCCTGCCCACCTCGCTCACACCCTCAAAAAACCGGAGGCAGGACAGCCCCCGCCGTTGCCCCGTAGGAATCCCCAGCGGGAGCGTGCGCCGGCTCCTTCCGTGCCCCTTTCCGAACCCCCGTCCTACGAGCAGCACCGTCTTGTTCATCAGCCGTCAACCCTCAGCTCTGGATCGGTCTACTCTACTCAGAGCGCCATCGACGAGAGGCAGGCGGAAATTCCCCCGAGTTTGTTGCAGGCCCTCACGACCGATGGCACGAGGATGTCTCTTCTGGCCAGCTACTTGCCGTGGAACCGCTACAGGAACTCCTTAGCCTCCAACAACCGCTTGTCGGAATATAGCACGGGGTCGGTGTACTCGCAATACGACGAGTTGCCTTGGGAATCGGTGGGCCTCGCCTACGGCGGAGAGGATGAGCAGTGGCGACGGTGATCGCAATTGGACGCTACGACGGACTCAAATTATATAACGGACACTGATGACTCTTCCACGGACCTTTGACGAGTAATGGCCCGCGTAGTGCGGACTTTTGCTGTGACGGACACCTCACGATAGAACATTTCTCTTGCTTCTGGGAACTTAGCGTAACGCCGTAGTCGCGATGGATAATGAAACGAGAGGATGTGCTCTATGATTTGTAGTTCTAGGGTTACCGTAACGAGTTTACATATCTCTGGACATAATGGATTTGTCAGTTCAGTGAGAGATGAACGCACCGGTTAACTTGAGACGCACCTGCTCTACCTGTGCTACGGACGCCCTGAACTCCTCCACGGCCTTCCAACAATCAAGAGGGCTCGAAGGGTTTGACCTTGGAGTGCCAGAGTTAACATAGGGATGGAGGCGAACGGGAGGTACGCACTGGTAACACGACACAACCTCCTGACCTTTCGCGCGTACGGTGGCAAGCTCCTCCGAGTCTTGACGGGCGTGGTACTTCTCAACCTTTTGGCGGAGCTCTTCCAAATCTCCCATGAGCGCAGCGCTGCTTTTAACAGATCCCGCGCCGGCTTCGTCGGACGCAACCTCCTCGCCAGCCATGAGACGTTCGCGGTCCAGGTTCTCCTTCTCCAACGCACGCTCTATCTCTTCCCGGACACGCTCCTCTTCTTGCTGCAATCGCGAGAGTTCGGATTGTATGCGGGTCCGGATGTGTGCATCAAGCGTGAGCTGCCGCTCGCGCGGGATTTCCGCCGAGACTTGGTGGTCGACAAGCTGATTCACGACATCTTCTGAGAACTGGTGTATTGCATGAGACGCGAAAGAATAGCCTGTCTGGCAGCACATGCACATACGTGAAGCGGAGTATCAGGTGTGAAGATCTTCTCATCCTGCTGTGGTGAGGACTGCGAGGAGCCCATGGTAGGGGCTGGAGGGGAGAATATTTGGGTGTGGATATGGGAAGCTGGAAGAGCTCGGCTGGCGGTCCTGGATGGGTCGTTTAGGTTGACGTTCCACCGGAACGCCCGTAGTTTGCCGAGGCGCCTGTATAGGCGCCCACGCTGGCTTCGATCGCAGATACATTTTATATACCATGGCCAGTGGGATCGATCTGGTTTCAACTAGAACATGCAAGTACAACCGTAGTGAACTATGAGGATCCTATGCTAGCTCCAGACCGCTTGTCGTAAAATTTGTGGCCATGCTCAAGCAGCCTAAAAACTGGGTGATGAGCGGCGGCATACTTAGCCTTCGACGGGGACGTGGTGCGACCCACCATTCTGAATCTATTTCCGTCAATATGCGGATTCTGGTGGGCCGGGTCAGCCTCGCGCAGACCACGCCCGAACGGAGATGAACGTACTGAGTCTTTTTGGTCTCCTCCATCTCATGGAAGATGACCCAGCCCGAACGTGGCTTCCTGGTGAACAATACCGAGTGGGGATGTACGTGCAAGACCTGTTCCGATATAAGTAACGTTCATTCGCGGCGGAAGCTATTTTTTTCAGGCTTACGTTGTCGCCCCTGACAGCTCTGTATGTGCCGTCTGCTGTCCAACGAGCCACATTACGCCAGTAACCGGTCACGAGGCATTTCCGCAACCGCTTTGCATCACCTTCACAACTTTCCAGAGGCAGTCCAAAACGTTGCATGTACTTCTTCAACTGTGACCGAATCGACACAGCACGCGACATCGCACGGAAAGATAGTGCATGTCCTTTACACCATGCCGACGACCGCCCATACCGATTGAAAGCGTTGTACGCTGTCGCGCAGTATTAGTCGTTCCGAGCTGATAGCAAGGTGTGTAGGCTACTCGCCATTAAGCAGTGTCAAATGATCCTGTGCTCATGGTGAGTTGGCATTATTAAAATAATGAAGGCGCTCAGACTTGCCCCCTCCTCGGCGGTGAACTTCCTTCGTTCCAACTCCGCCAATGCGCCTGGGCCACCCTCCGGGATGACGAAGACGTCCTGACGATGGCGAGTGATTAAACTCCGAATCATACGATCTGACAAAGACTGACCTGGACGGTGGTCATGGCCGCGATGGTCAAAACCTCTTCGCCACATGCGTAGTCCTTGGAGGCGAAAAGCTACCGGATTTAAGGTCAACAAACGTTAAAGATCACCATGTGGGTCTAATTACCATTCGTGCAAGGTTCACTTCGATGGGGCATTCAGCAACCTTCTCGCCAATCACCGTGAGTCGCCCATCTTCGCCGATCATACCAGAATTTACCAGCCCCTCGAGAGCACGCAAGACGCTTTCCGCCGGAGGTGAGGACACCCACTCGAACTTCATGAGGTCATCGATGCCGAGCGATTTTAGCTGAATGATGGGCGTCGTGAGGTCTGTGCGGGTAATCTCCGGGGCCGTTGTTGGCCGTAGCTGTTCGTAGGTTTGTTCTGTATAAAGGCGGTAGCAATAACCCGTAGAAGTTCGGCCGGCGCGGCCAGCGCGTTGCGTGGCCGAAGCTTGCGAAATAGGAACTGTTGTGAGAGACGAGATGGCTGTTGAAGGGTTGTAGGTTCGAATCTAGGCTCCATTAATCCATTCAGACAAAGGAACATGAATTGCTATGGGAAACAAACCTTCACAAAGCCAGAGTCAATGACGAACTTGATCCCGTCGATCGTCACGCTGGCCTGTGTGGACGTCAGTTTCGCATCGACGCTAGGGCCGTTGATCACGCACCTCAGCGATATTTGTGGATACTATCACCTTTCTCGTACCCCGTTCCGCGGGTTCAAATGCTTTCATCTGTTCAGCCATTGGAAGTCCGGCATGGAGAGCAAGTGGAACTAAGCGGCTCGCGTTACGGGGTATACTAATGCACATGAGCTTGAATGCAACGATACGAGATACGGCAACTCACGTTGGTAAGCGTTCCGACAGGTCTTCCAGACTACGGTCTATCTCCTCACGTCCGCTTAGGAAGACCAGGATGTCGCCGACTGTCGGCTATGACCGTTCAATAGAGACGGCGATGTGTGTAAAATGGGACTTACCTGAAGGTGTATACTCCAGATAACGTCGACTGCCTTTTGCACGTAGTCGGGGACAGGATCTTGAAGGTAGGCCACCTGAACAGGGTATCCACGGCCTTCTAGACTGACAATTGTTGCTTCGCCAGGACTATTTCCCGAAGCGAAGTAATTGAGGAAAGAGGTGGCATCCAAAGTAGCGGATGATACTATGAGCCGGAGCGAAGGTCGCTTGCGACGAATCCTGAGGACTATAAGCATGGACGAAAATGGCCATGAACGAGACAAAGGTACTTTTTGAGCACTCCTAAGAGAAGATCCGTGTATACACTACGTTCATGAGCTTCGTCTATCTGAGAATCTTGGTGTGAGGATGAGTGTAGGCATGATATTCACAGACAAGGAACGCACCATGATCACACTGTACCGACTAAGGAGAGGGTCGACAAGGGTTTCACGGAAGAGCATGCCGTCCGTCATGTACAGAATTCTTGTGCGTTCTTTGTCGCTCACATCTTCGAAACGAATAACGTAGCCCACCTGATCGACAGTTGGCATACAAGATTTGTCAAGAGTAACTGACGTCACTGACGTACCTCGTCTCCTAAAGTAGTCCCTATTTCTGTGGCGACACGATTGGCAACCGAGGTTGCAGCGACGCGTCTGGGTTGAGTACAAGCGATGACGTTGCCTTCTGCAGCCCACCCAGCCTCGTATAGAAACTGTGGAAGCTCTGACCACAACGTACGATATTTAGTACTTCGCGTCTCGGGGAACTAAGGAACGTACGGGTTGTCTTTCCACTCCCCGTTTGGCCGACTAGAATAACGACACCATGCTTCTGGACGGCGTATAGAAGCTGCTGTCCTGATGATACGATGGTAAGACCAAAAGTAGAGTAGTTCATTGGATTACATACTATGCTTGTAAATGGGTAAATGCTCTCGGGCGGATTGCAGCGAGAACGCAGCGGAGGGGGCGCTGGGGATGATGAACTCCTCCGTCTCGGATGCGCGGTCAAGGTTACTACCTGGCCCGACGGTACCTGGTTTCCAAAACTGAAGGGCAGCCATGATATACGAGAATACACGGCAAATACGCGCTGAAGGGGAAGGCGAGGTGATGGAAGTGAACGAAAGACTCGTCGCCGGGCCGCCACAGCTGTTGACTAAGCGTAGTGGAGGCAGGCTTGTGTGGCGCTCGCAGCGATACGCCTTTCCCTCTTACCTCCCACCTCTCTGATTACTTTCTGCATCGTCCTTACCTGGTCTCGTCATGTCCGAACGAAAAGGTGTGTGCTACTGCGACGTCTACGTGCGATTCTCTCTTATAACATGCCCAGTCCTGAACAAGTACTTCCCCCCGGATTTCGATCCTTCCCTCATCCCTCGCCGCCGCCTGCCGAAGAATTCTCAGCAGGTCGTGCGTCTCATGGCACCTTTCTCAATGTATGTGACCGTTACTTGTATCATTTTCTCGCACTGAATTGTCTTAGGCGGTGCAATACTTGCGGAGAGTATATCTATAAGGGCAAGAAGTTCAACGCGCGCAAGGAGACTGTGGAGGGAGAAGATTATTATGGGATCAAGATCTTCCGATTCTACATCAAATGGTTCGTTGCTTACTGTCTGGATGCTCTTCATAGCTGACAGCTGCGTGCTTCAAGTACGTTGTGTTCCGCTGAGATCACCTTCAAGACCGACCCGAAGAACACTGATTATGCCGCTGAACATGGCGCATCCCGCAACTTTGAGCCATGGCGAGAGGAGAAAGCGGTCGAGGAGGAAGACCGCTTGGCAAAACTCGAAGAGGAAGAGAACAACCCCATGAAAGCCCTCGAGAACCGTACCGTCGACTCGAAGCGGGAGATGGACATCCTGGACGCTCTGCAAGACATTCGAGCTCGCAATGCTCGCAATGAACGGATTGGACAGTCCGTCGATCTTCTGGAAAGGTTAGGCATGGAGGAGATCGAGACGGAGGAGGATAGGGAAAAGAAGCTGGCAGAGGAAGAGGATGAGAAACTGGTGCGAGAGGTCTTTGCCAAGGTTCCTGCGGCAGGTGCGCCCTCGGGTAGTTCTGGGCCGAGTGGGTTATCAGAGCCTGTCATCACGGTCAAACGCAAAGCAGGTGCTGAGGAACCAGAGCTACAGAGCCTTTTGCCAGAGTCAGCAAGGGCACTACTCTCTGTAGCATCTTCTACGGGGGCCCCGGTGACTAAGCGGAAGAAGGTAGCAGGCAAAAGTGCTCTAGGCATCAAACTCAAGGGCAAAATCAAGGCCTAGTATACTGAGGATTTATGCTATAATATAGTGGCTTTTCATGCATAATATCATACTGATTTTCAATTTATTTAAGATCATCTGGCAGGGATTAATTGGACTTTTGAGACATTATTGTGGTAATCAAACTATAGCAGGGTATCACAAATCATAGAGCCTACCACCATGCCACTGTTCACCTTTTGTCACTAATTACAGCTGTTTTCAAAAATCGTAGCCAAGCACACAACATGCATGTGTGTCCGAAAATCAAAAAATTAAAAAATCAAAAAACTGCAGAGGTTGTGACAGAGCTTGTTCTCACTTGTTTCTTGACATGGGATGTATGGAATGTGTAGAATAGATATATTTGCAACAAAAATATGTGGCTTTCGGTCACAAATTGATTGTATACGAGTTAAGAGGCCGAGCACGTCATAGCCATTCCACCACATAGTAGCCTCCTTGCCCTCCATAGGCTTCATCCTTCTCTTAATTGGCCACCTCTGTGCAATGCTGAGTAGTGATTATGCGTGTATGCAAGTGATATCTTTGGCAACAACATCTGAATGAGTTTGAGCTCTAGCCTTATAAGTTAGCTCAGTCTTTTGACAAAGTTGCAGTCTAATCAAAACATAACACTCCTCCAAGATTTCATGATCGATAATTGTGTATGTTTTCGGTGGGTGTACAATGATTGCAGATACAATGGTAGACACAGATTTTAGGGATATCGAGAATGGGTACATGTATCTTGATATCTCCTAGTGTATCCGATGACAAGGAAGAATGCTGCATTAGAACTTCTCGAAATTACTTATTCACCCTCATTTAACCATATAAGGAGTGTAAGTGCCAATAAGCATGTTAAGTACAGATCCGTAAGTACAGGTGGCGCATCAGGAAAGGCCCATCTGTCTTCTGATGTCTTTGAGTGGTCTTCACAGGGCAGTGTCAAATTCTTGTCAAGACTGCCCTTGGTCTTGGCTAAGACCAGTTAAGACCACAAAAAAGTGTCTTGATAGTGTTTTAGTAATGCAATATGTCTTACAGTAAAATAGGTATGTCTTGTCTATGTCTTGAGTCAATGAAGGCTGTCTTATGGATACCCTAAATTGTCTTGTAAATACATTAACCCCTTTGTGCAGCTTTTAATGCATTTACCTAGCTTCATAATGAGTCTTGATATATGAGCCATTTAGTCTCTGTGCTCCAAAGTCTTTATTCAAGTCTTTACTTATAGTCTTAGCTGGTCTTAGCCAAGACCAAGGGCAGTCTTGACAAGAATTTGATGCTGCCCTGTGAAGACCACTCAAAGACACCGAAAGACAGATGGGCCTTTTTTGATAGGGGTGGATGGCAGCATGTGCATTTGGATGACGCAAAATAAGCGCTAAAGTCTAATGAGAAAGGCAGGTGACTTTGCATGCACGCCAAAATGTTGAGAAACCCTAACCCCATATATTTTCAATCTCTGCTTTAAACAGTCAGTAACTTTTGTATTGCCATCAGTGGCTGTGCTTACTGGTGCCTTTCTGAGATTCAAGCTGAGTTGTGTTTTGCGTGACACAAATGGCAGGGATGGCTCACCTATAAAAAACGATTATTCATTTCTCATAAATTGTAAATGCAATGGTGGCGATGGATTGTAGGATTTATAATTATGCTTAATAAGGAAAAACTTGTTTGAAGGCAATCGGGTCAGTTCTAGCAGAGATATCAAAGGGCAAGGGTGTCGTAGGATGTCAAAAAAAAACCGGGGGTCGGTTTTTCTGAAATTGAGCTTGAGGTGGCAACTAATTAACTACGTAAGCAGGCGCTTGACCATATATGGTAGGTACCGCCATATGACGTCATGATATGATGTCTGTGGTCTGACGACTCCAACTCGTTCCTCCCTTTCTCTTCTACCTTTCCTCCTACCTCTTCCGCTTGGCCGACTTGCATGCCCCACAGGCACATGCCTTCACAGCCCTCTCAAGCCGGACACACACTAGGTGGAACCGTTGATACAGGTGAGCCTCTTGACGATACTCAGTGCCAGTGGGTGCACGACCGTGCACAGTTCACATACCCACTGTGTCTTGCATCCATTCGTACTGCATCGTATGACACCGATATCTTTTTCAGTCGTGCTGCCACCGCATAGACATACTTCAATCTGGCTCAAGTCTCGTGCCTTTCGCTTATGCCCTCGGTGAGTCGGCCGTGCTTCAAGATACGATTCCGACAGTGGTAGGGAAGAACGGGCAGATGGATGAGCTGCATGTTCTCGTTGTGGTGGCTGGGTGGATGGCATTCGTATGTCTGTGTCTATGAAGAAGGTGTTAGGCTTGCGCTGCAGGTACGTCGCAAAAACAACGCACCTATTCTCTGAGATCCTTCCGTAGGACTCCACGCTGTCTCCTCACTCTCGCCATGCATCGTCGCGCCGATCCTGTCAATCGTGCCACTCCCATTGTCACACCTTTCACAAATGCTCCAATACTGTTCAACTTAGTCGCCGCTTGAGTGAAGTGTACGTCCGTTCCAACTGCACGCACAGACTGGCTGCAAGATGTCACTTACTTGTCCTCACTCCCACCATAGGCTTGCACACTGGGCTCCGCTCAGGCTCGGTCATGGTACATGTAGCTCATTTGTGACTGTACTAATTCTGGGCTGACGACCGCATGACGGACGACTGTACGCATACTCCTGTGGAGACTCAAGCGCACAAGTGTAGGAGGAGCACTGTGCGCTGTTCGGAATATCCTGATTCGCTTTTAATCCGCCACCTGTCGAAGACCCGCCTTTACTGTTCTACTGTCCCTCAGGCCACCTCAGCGTTGGAAATGACGTCACCGACTTGACTTACGGCCCGAGGTCTCTCATTACTAGTAGGCGGGCCTCGACTTTTTCTCCAAATGCGTGTACAATACATTCTCGTACTCCTCCTTTGATTTGAGTAGTTGACTGCGAGCATCAGAAGTCTTTCAAAGCCGTAGGACACGCCCTACAAGCAGCTGAAAAGTTGACTTGATTTTTTCTTATGGGCGATACAACCCTGAACTAACTATCTACTACCCGGTCGGGCGCTTATTTCCCGCGACACCCTTGTCAAAGGGGAAACCTGGCTGTGGCTGAGCCATTAGTGTACCCACCATGCAATGTCATTCAAGTGTATTTAATGCACGTCGGTAGGCCTAGAATGTAATAGTAGAGCACTACAAGCTATAATAAAAACGATGAAGAACGGATAAAAACTGGGGAAGATAGATCTGGCCTGTATGGTGGCTGAGGAGGATTCCACCCCCTCCTGAGGGTGCAAATCAAACGTGCGCGGCTGTGTGCATGTACCCCTCAATAGCACTTACAAATGCGCACAAAACACAAAAAAGACAGCGCAATTCCGTCCACATTTGCCTGAGATACACCTGCTCCCCCTGGTGCTACCCAAGAGGAGCAAATGACCTATCTCGGGAACACGTGGACAGATTTGCTTGCGAAAGGTTGCATTTCAAAGCCCTTGAGCACAGCTTTCAAACGCGCCCCTTCACGCACAGGGAATGTCAAAATTGCAAGAGCTATTTCTAGTTTGATGCAGATCCCTGCTCTATTAAGCCCCCTGCTAGTAAACCGGTACTAGCCCACCTATTACGGGCGCATTAGGTGGGTCAAAAATGCGGCTACAATCTGCATTGAATGCATCTAATGCACCCCCAATAGCTGGGAAACTGATTGCACTATAAGTTCAATGGGGTCTCCCGAAAAACCAAAAAAAGTGCTCAAAGTGCACGCAGAGGGTGGGAGGGCGTGCACGCGGGGGTGGGAGGTGCGGGAGGGTGCACAGGATTGATGGGAAGGTGCTGAAAATAGGTGGGGCACTGCTGGGAACTCCAGAAAACCCGGAGATGAGATTCTAGGTTGTTATCTATTAAGATAAGCTAATCTGCACTGCCCAGGCATTGATAATGGGCCCCCAGAGGTCACCTACTGCATTTGGGGGGTTGATCCTAGATCACTCGGAGCTTCATGATGCATCAGAAAGCTTGCCCAGTCCAGTTGCATAATGGGACAGGGGGTTAGCCAGCACTTGATGTATCAGGTCTACAATAGCTGGTGCTTACTGCGCAGCCTAGTCACCCCACCCACCAACAACAGTGCCCCAATGATGTTCAGCAACTGTGCCTTAGTGGCATCTCCGGAGCCTATGATGCCGGATACGTTGAGTGATGAAAGCGACGATGCGTCAAGCAACAGAGGCGACAAAGGGATGGAGGAATCTGATATAGCGGATCAGGCAATCACTTTGTAAGGCAGAAGATCAATTATATTATCTATTTGTACTATAGTTTCATCCTCTGTTTGTCCTCCACACCCCTAGCTACTTGGTAGAAGAGGGCCATGGCTGGCGAGCACGATTTATGAGGAACAGAAGTTATTTAGCTGAGATTTACCTTACTGTATACTGCTCATGCAAAGTTATATAAAATGAGTCAACTATTGTGGTTCCTTTCTGCTCTTTTAAATATATAACACACTCACTTACACCCCCAAAACTGAACATATAAAAGCCACCCCATGTAGTATTAGTATACATGCTATCAACACTTATTATGTATAGCATGTTGTATTGACTCTCATTATTAGTTACTTAGAACCATTAAGAAACCTCATCAAGCAGGGCTTTACTCTATATTATGTATTTGGCTGCTTATGAGCTTACTTAAGTGCCCTTGCCCTACCTCATTACTTACTCCACTAGCCTTCCCCTTCACTGTTGTCTCTTGCATACAGATTCAGCCTATTGCATTCCCTTTATATATAGTTTGCTGCTAACAAATGTCAAACACATAGCCTGCTATTGCATAGTGCATATTGGATGGCAGTCACTTTGTAGAGCATATAGCATACCCACCTCTACATGGAGCAGTGAATTACTCATATTCTAACCTCTCAATTGATTGCATAGTGCCTTAGCTTCTATACAACATCAGCTGCTTCACTAACATATGTCTTCAACTTGTTGCCTTCATTGCGTATTATATAGATCATATAAGGCATTACAATGCACACCATTGCATTCTCCTCATCTGTAGCTTTCTATTGATATATAATATGTCCCACTTTGCTTAGGTTGTTGCAGAGATACAGCTGGATTGATTTGGGCATCTGAGTGTAGCTGAGTTTGAAAAAAAGCGCCCAAAAAGCGCAAAAAGGCCCATCCTGAAAGCTTAGATGTTGATACCCAGCCAAAAGTCCGACGAGTGGGATCGAACGGGATCGAGCGCTCGTGTAGAATTCGAGCACGGTCGAATGAAATCGAGTCAGCGCTAGCTTTCTCGTCGACTGCCATGAGTCCTCCCGGCGCTTCTACGCTCTGACCGTCTATTGTGCTGCGCCTGCCTGCCTTACACACGCCACGTCTAATACAATGTATGTATTCTTGACATTGATAATCAAATGGTCGCCTTACAAGCTACGAGCGTGTCTGCTCTTGTGAGGTGCGCCACCAAAGTCAGCTCTCCGCACACCCTCCCTCCGCCCCTCGCCACACTGCCATCACACACTCTCTGACTGAACCCAATGCCGGCCCCCCAGCACAGTCTCCCAGGCGGCGGTAAGGAGCCTTGTTGGTGCACAAAGTGCCGTGGTATTTCCCGCAAAAAAGACACAATACGGAAGCATGCAAAACTCTACCCTACCGACTTTGTTTCGTCCCTTCTCTGACGATCGCCTTCTTCTGAGCCTACTAGTAGCGTGTCGGGCTCCAAGCACAGATCTCGCGTGAAACGTTCACGGCAGGCGGACTCTGCGGCAGATGACGGGGACATCGATCAAGGGCTACAGCACTCGAAGCGTATGCGTATCGAGTCCGAGGAGTCTGTAGAGCGTGAAGGCGGGCTATGGCACGAGGACTCGGATAGGTCTGGTGGGCACGAGGTATGTCATGGTACCTCTTCGTATAACCCTCCACATCCTGATGCCAAATTTCCGTAGTACAATACTGCTGAGCTCGATGCTGGTACTGTTAGCGTTGAGCCCGATGAATCCATACGTTCTCCTTCCATGCCTATGTGTGAGCAAGAAAACAGCGTACACGATGGTGTCTCCGCCCCCTCCCCAGAAACACAAGACTATGGCTCGTTTGAGCACGACGACTGCTCGTACATCTCACCAGACCCCCTCCCTTTCCCCTCTAACGACATAGACGAACTCTTGGCTTCCGGAGGCCAGCAAACCGAGCAGTCGTCGACATCAGATGAAGCAGCCTTCGAGGAGTCACTCGAGGCTATTGGCCTTCCGCCGACTGCCACCCTCGCTGAACTACGCACGGTGCAGACATTCATTGAAGCCGTTCAAAACGCTACTCTAGACAAGGATGACCTTGATGAGGATGTGCGTGACCGCCTTCGATGCCCACTGAAGACACCACTCTCCTCGGAAATTGTCGATGCATCGTTCAAGTTCGCACTCGACATCTTCTTAGACACGAACACGTCGTCCGACACTACCTACATGGCAGTCCGTGAAAGCTATCATCGCCACCATCCCGATACACACCTTCCCTCTCACTATCAAATGAAGCAACGGATTGCAGAGCTCACCGGTATCTCGTCAATGCAACACGATATGTGTATTAACTCGTGTCAAGCGTACACAGATGTCTTTGCGGAATTGGAAATCTGTCCAAAATGTGCAGAACCTCGTTACGACCAGGCTGTTCTCCAAGCATCATCTGGTAAGATCAAGAAACCGCAGCGTGTCTTCCATACAATCCCACTCGGTCCGCAGGTACAAGCCCAGTGGCGCGATCCCCAGGGTGCGCGGAATATGCGCCATCGTGAGCTACGTACTCGTGAGATCCTCGAAGCGTTGCGGCGCAACAACGGTCGCATTTCAGAGTACACTGATGTTTACCATGGATCCGACTACCTCCGCGCTGTTCAGCAAGGTCATATCAAAGACGGTGATGTCATGCTTATGCTCTCGATGGATGGGGCTCAGCTGTACCGCAACAAGCAATCCGACTGCTGGATGTATATCTGGGTAGTCTTCAACCTCGCGCCGGACTTGCGATACAAGGTCAAATATGTCCTCCCTGGAGGGTTTATTCCTGGCCCAAATAAGCCCGGAAATGTCGACTCTTTCCTATTTCCCGGAATCCACCACCTGTCTGCGCTGCAAAAAGAAGGCTTGTGTGTCTGGGATGCTGCACAGGACATCACATTCTCTTCGAAACTCTTCCTTGCACTGATCACTGCAGATGGGCCTGGCATGACGTACCTCAATGGGCTTGTTGGGCACCAAGGTGCACAGGGATGTCGCCTCTACTGCCCCCTTCGAGGACGCCATAAACCCCAGGGAGGTACTAATTATTACCCTGCACTTCTCAAGCCCATCGACTACGATGTCCAAGGCTGCAACCACGACGATGTTAGCCTCCAAAAGAAGCTGTCTGAGGGACACGCTCAAACACCAGGTGCTCGATACCGTGCTGGACTATATGAGGTCCTCGGTGCCAAAACTGAAACCGCATACAAGCGTCTCCGGCTGAAGACAGGGATTGCAAAGCCTAGCATATTTAGCGGCCTTCTGGCATCTTCGTGGCTTGGAATCCCGGCCTGCTTCCCCACCGACCAGATGCATTTAATATCTCTTAATCTCACTGATCTTATTATCTCCCTCTTCCGGGGCACACTGGCCTGCGACGAGACTGACTCTAAAGATCTGTGGCCGTGGGCTGTTCTCAAGGGTGATGTCTGGAAGACCCATGGTAAACAGGTAGCAGCATGCACCCCATATCTTCCGGGCTCATTTGACCGGCCACCCCGAAACCCTGCAGAGAAGATCTCTAGCGGATACAAGGCCTGGGAATTTCTTATGTATGTTTTCGGCCTCGGCCCTCTCCTTTTCTATGCCACTCCACTCCCGCGACCCTACTTTCGGAACTTCTGTAAGCTCGTCCGAGGTATACGGCTTACACTCGCGCGCAAGATCCCTGCTCCAAACCTGCGACTGTCTCTCAAGCTCCTCATTGAGTTCACCGAGGAATTCGAAGAACTTTACTATCAACGTCGCACCGATCGTCTACACTTTATCCGCCAGAGCATTCATGCGCTCTCCCATATACCTGAGGAGTGTGAGCGCGTCGGACCGCAATCGTATTATACTCAGTGGATGATGGAGCGGTATATTGGCAACCTCGGGCAAGAGATCAAGCATCATTCAGACCCCTACGCAAATCTCTCTGAACGTGGAGTGCGACGAGCTCAAGTGAATGCGCTAACTGTGATGATTCCAGACCTTCGCAACTCAGCCCCGCCATCAATTCCGAGGGGTGCCGTGGATGTTGGGGATGGATATATTCTTCTTCGTGCGGCAGAGGACACGGAGTCCCCAGTGAGTGCACATGAGGGCGAGGTTCTTCGCATCTATCTAGAGGCATCTGGGGTTGCCTTACTGGATAATTGGAGCCCCAGAGTGGCTCGTTGGGCTCACCTGCGCCTACCGAATGGCCAGGTTGCTCGCTCACTATGGAAGGAATCACTTAAGCCACTGTCACGTCTCCGTACTGCACGAAATGTCAAGGTATGCTTACTTTTGATGTCAGACTCAATGTTGCACTTAATCTTTCTTCAGATTATGCAAGATGGTCACATCGGCTATGCAGAGGTTCGATACTATCTTCGTCTGCGAGTCCAGGGCAAGATTGAGGCACTCGCAATGGTTTCACTTTATGGAAGCCCGCATCAAGGACTTTTAGAGACGTCCTACAACACCATCTTCTCGTGTGTGCCAGGTGGAGATTGCGCACTTACTCTCATTCCAGTACGTGAAATCCAAAGTGTCGTTGCTATGGTTCCACATCCAGAACCAATTGTGCCGTGCGGCGAGGACTCGGACATGGTGGACGTCCAGGGGAGATTCTGTGTAGTAGAGAAACCAGGCCTTGAAGTAGCTGTGTTAGGAGGTTCTGAGGAGGATATGGGAGACTCTGATGAATCGTAGTTTCTGTATATAACATGCGCTCGACACTCTGTTCAACATTCGACGTTCAATATTCTGTTTGGTGCACCGTCCGACTGTGCGGGCGCCTTGGCACCGGCCCGCTATCCGTCGCAGGCCAGGGCGCGATGGCACAGTGGCTCTCGGCGCTCATTTCATATCATCGGAGTACCATGCAACTCGTCCTCGACCGTCTGCCTTCATACTGCTACTATCACACATCTATTCTGCACTACATCCTCTACTTCCTCCTACAAGTCCAAATTGGACCAATTATGAAAATCTACTAGACTCTGCAACTAGCTATTGTAAGCGACCAGCGGGAGAGGAGTGTGGCCCCGCCCACCAGGCCACGCTTTGGAAAGCGAGGTTGTAGAGGTGTATTAATATAAGGACATTGGGTGCGTCTCAGCTCACCTCTGCAACGACATTCTCCCCCCTCATACACCTGCTGCATCTCATACACTTCCGTCAACTGCACACCCGCTGTTTCCATTATGGATGTGAATGATATCCTTTCAACGCCGGTCTCCCATGGCCAGCCAGTCCATCCAACTGGCGAAGATCCATTGCTGGCGCCACTCAACCACACTCGAGATGTAGCAGATCTGCTCAATATGTCCTCCATGGATCTACTCGCACCTCAGCGCACTCTGCCTGCTACGCCTGCTACAACGTCCATGCCCAGTGCACCCTCTGCGTCTGGCCGCCCCACGGACGTTTTCGAGACACCCCAGTTCTCACAGGTAATGTACTCGCTTCTTATGCCCGTCAGGTTTGCACTCATTCCGAGACGCTACTAGACTGGTGGTGTGAATGAGTCCTCGCCTGGCTGGCTGTCCGACACCCAAGGGTACAACCAACCCTTCTCTCAGTCCGCTTTGCAGAGAAACCGCATGGACTACAGTACACGCTCCTTCTACGACACCTCCCCATTCCATCCCTCAATTCGAGATGCATACGACCGTCTAAGCAGCCACTACGAGCGCCTCCAAATGGAGTTCAAGCGACTCCAGGCTGAACATCAGCAGATGCGAGAAACGTACCAGGCGCAGGTGGTTGAGCTGAAAACAGTCCAGTATGTCCCAGCTCCTGACGTCATCATACATGAGTTTGACTTGAAATGACACCCAGAGAGGCACATAATAAGCTGCTTGCGGCCGTTCGTGATCGTCTCAGCAGCCCTGGCAGCGGCATCTTCACTGGCCGCGGAACTGGCCCCCGAGAGGTTCGAAAGAAAGACGACTTCCCCGATATCAAGTTCTGGTATGCACACCAGTGGTCGGAGCACACTAAGCAAAACAAGACGATCACAGACCCGGAAGCACCTGCTCCTCAGCGCGGTGGGGCCCGAGCTGCGAAAAACTTCAATGTGATGATGAAGTTCATTGAAGACGCTTCTGGGGAACCCGTAAGTGGTCACCGTGCTACGTCGATACGGTTGTTTGCTCGGGCTATCTTCTCTCGGCTTTGGGAGAAGGGCCTTGCACCGGAGACTTGGGGTGCTGCACGCACCGATGTAAGAGATGCATTCATTCAGGAGATGGAGGAACAGTTCGAAGAGATAGGGTTGGGCGATAATGGATGGAAGGCGACGAAGATTGCAACGATTATATACCCTTCCTGGCGGAGCAACCGTCGGAAGCGTGAACAACGCCTTCTTGAAGGCAAGGTTGATGCTGGAGACACTGACAATGACAGTGATGACGAGGATGAAGGCGATGACATGGAAGACGCTGCGCCTGTTCCACCGGCCCCATCGAAGAAACGTCGCAAGGCAGCCAAAGCCGGTCCCGCTAAGAGGCGTCGCAAGAATGCTGTGGGCCAGTTGTCGCCTACTCCAGCAAGCTCAACATCACCCGACCGCTCGCTCTCTGCGGTGTCACAGTCAGGGCCATCCGGATCGACTCCTCTTCCTGCCAGGGGGCCATTGCCCACCAACACCGGCTCGGGATCGTCGGGGGATGACCGTGCACAGCCGCCTCAAGTGCCTATCCGAAGCTCTCTGTAAGTCCACCGCAATCTCTATGTTATTCCAATACACACACGTCAATCACTTTAGCAGGCGTTCCCGTCGGTGACATCCCACTCCTGTAGACCTGAACTCATCGTTGAGCATTTTTTCCTGCTTGCTTGGACAGCCTTCAGCCCGCGTGCTGGCGCGTAACTCATTGCTTATGTGGCTCCGCAACTCGTTGCTAACAATCCCGAGCGATTCAGCCGTTGAATCGGAACGGAGCCCGCAGTTCTTTCCTTTCTTTGATTGTGGCCGCCACCAGTAATCCTTGCAGACCATCAAATGTGTTCTCCTTTAGTCCTGCTCGCCCCTAAGACATGAACAGCGTCCCGCTCCAAGTTTATCGCACCGGACGAAATATTGGATATACAATAACATCAAAAACCATGTCCGCAAGCGATCATCTTCAACTGAAGGCCAGCTTCACAAATTTCTTATCCTTTTGTCCTCGCGGGTAGGCCCCCCTCGGACGATGGCCGGTGGAACAGGCGCAGCGTCTTCCATGTCATCGCCTTCATCCTCGTCATCACTGTCATTGTCAGTGTCTCCAGCATCAACCTTGCCTTCAAGAAGGCGTTGTTCACGCTTCCGACGGTTGCTCCGCCAGGAAGGGTATATAATCGTTGCAATCTTCGTCGCCTTCCATCCATTATCGCCCAACCCTATCTCTTCGAACTGTTCCTCCATCTCCTGAATGAATGCATCTCTTACATCGGTGCGTGCAGCACCCCAAGTCTCCGGTGCAAGGCCCTTCTCCCAAAGCCGAGAGAAGATAGCCCGAGCAAACAACCGTATCGACGTAGCACGGTGACCACTTACGGGTTCCCCAGAAGCGTCTTCAATGAACTTCATCATCACATTGAAGTTTTTCGCAGCTCGGGCCCCACCGCGCTGAGGAGCAGGTGCTTCCGGGTCTGTGATCGTCTTGTTTTGCTTAGTGTGCTCCGACCACTGGTGTGCATACCAGAACTTGATATCGGGGAAGTCGTCTTTCTTTCGAACCTCTCGGGGGCCAGTTCCGCGGCCAGTGAAGATGCCGCTGCCAGGGCTGCTGAGACGATCACGAACGGCCGCAAGCAGCTTATTATGTGCCTCTCTGGGTGTCATTTCAAGTCAAACTCATGTATGATGACGTCAGGAGCTGGGACATACTGGACTGTTTTCAGCTCAACCACCTGCGCCTGGTACGTTTCTCGCATCTGCTGATGTTCAGCCTGGAGTCGCTTGAACTCCATTTGGAGGCGCTCGTAGTGGCTGCTTAGACGGTCGTATGCATCTCGAATTGAGGGATGGAATGGGGAGGTGTCGTAGAAGGAGCGTGTACTGTAGTCCATGCGGTTTCTCTGCAAAGCGGACTGAGAGAAGGGTTGGTTGTACCCTTGGGTGTCGGACAGCCAGCCAGGCGAGGACTCATTCACACCACCAGTCTAGTAGCGTCTCGGAATGAGTGCAAACCTGACGGGCATAAGAAGCGAGTACATTACCTGTGAGAACTGGGGTGTCTCGAAAACGTCCGTGGGGCGGCCAGACGCAGAGGGTGCACTGGGCATGGACGTTGTAGCAGGCGTAGCAGGCAGAGTGCGCTGAGGTGCGAGTAGATCCATGGAGGACATATTGAGCAGATCTGCTACATCTCGAGTGTGGTTGAGTGGCGCCAGCAATGGATCTTCGCCAGTTGGATGGACTGGCTGGCCATGGGAGACCGGCGTTGAAAGGATATCATTCACATCCATAATGGAAACAGCGGGTGTGCAGTTGACGGAAGTGTATGAGATGCAGCAGGTGTATGAGGGGGGAGAATGTCGTTGCAGAGGTGAGCTGAGACGCACCCAATGTCCTTATATTAATACACCTCTACAACCTCGCTTTCCAAAGCGTGGCCTGGTGGGCGGGGCCACACTCCTCTCCCGCTGGTCGCTTACAATAGCTAGTTGCAGAGTCTAGTAGATTTTCATAATTGGTCCAATTTGGACTTGTAGGAGGAAGTAGAGGATGTAGTGCAGAATAGATGTGTGATAGTAGCAGTATGAAGGCAGACGGTCGAGGACGAGTTGCATGGTACTCCGATGATATGAAATGAGCGCCGAGAGCCACTGTGCCATCGCGCCCTGGCCTGCGACGGATAGCGGGCCGGTGCCAAGGCGCCCGCACAGTCGGACGGTGCACCAAACAGAATATTGAACGTCGAATGTTGAACAGAGTGTCGAGCGCATGTTATATACAGAAACTACGATTCATCAGAGTCTCCCATATCCTCCTCAGAACCTCCTAACACAGCTACTTCAAGGCCTGGTTTCTCTACTACACAGAATCTCCCCTGGACGTCCACCATGTCCGAGTCCTCGCCGCACGGCACAATTGGTTCTGGATGTGGAACCATAGCAACGACACTTTGGATTTCACGTACTGGAATGAGAGTAAGTGCGCAATCTCCACCTGGCACACACGAGAAGATGGTGTTGTAGGACGTCTCTAAAAGTCCTTGATGCGGGCTTCCATAAAGTGAAACCATTGCGAGTGCCTCAATCTTGCCCTGGACTCGCAGACGAAGATAGTATCGAACCTCTGCATAGCCGATGTGACCATCTTGCATAATCTGAAGAAAGATTAAGTGCAACATTGAGTCTGACATCAAAAGTAAGCATACCTTGACATTTCGTGCAGTACGGAGACGTGACAGTGGCTTAAGTGATTCCTTCCATAGTGAGCGAGCAACCTGGCCATTCGGTAGGCGCAGGTGAGCCCAACGAGCCACTCTGGGGCTCCAATTATCCAGTAAGGCAACCCCAGATGCCTCTAGATAGATGCGAAGAACCTCGCCCTCATGTGCACTCACTGGGGACTCCGTGTCCTCTGCCGCACGAAGAAGAATATATCCATCCCCAACATCCACGGCACCCCTCGGAATTGATGGCGGGGCTGAGTTGCGAAGGTCTGGAATCATCACAGTTAGCGCATTCACTTGAGCTCGTCGCACTCCACGTTCAGAGAGATTTGCGTAGGGGTCTGAATGATGCTTGATCTCTTGCCCGAGGTTGCCAATATACCGCTCCATCATCCACTGAGTATAATACGATTGCGGTCCGACGCGCTCACACTCCTCAGGTATATGGGAGAGCGCATGAATGCTCTGGCGGATAAAGTGTAGACGATCGGTGCGACGTTGATAGTAAAGTTCTTCGAATTCCTCGGTGAACTCAATGAGGAGCTTGAGAGACAGTCGCAGGTTTGGAGCAGGGATCTTGCGCGCGAGTGTAAGCCGTATACCTCGGACGAGCTTACAGAAGTTCCGAAAGTAGGGTCGCGGGAGTGGAGTGGCATAGAAAAGGAGAGGGCCGAGGCCGAAAACATACATAAGAAATTCCCAGGCCTTGTATCCGCTAGAGATCTTCTCTGCAGGGTTTCGGGGTGGCCGGTCAAATGAGCCCGGAAGATATGGGGTGCATGCTGCTACCTGTTTACCATGGGTCTTCCAGACATCACCCTTGAGAACAGCCCACGGCCACAGATCTTTAGAGTCAGTCTCGTCGCAGGCCAGTGTGCCCCGGAAGAGGGAGATAATAAGATCAGTGAGATTAAGAGATATTAAATGCATCTGGTCGGTGGGGAAGCAGGCCGGGATTCCAAGCCACGAAGATGCCAGAAGGCCGCTAAATATGCTAGGCTTTGCAATCCCTGTCTTCAGCCGGAGACGCTTGTATGCGGTTTCAGTTTTGGCACCGAGGACCTCATATAGTCCAGCACGGTATCGAGCACCTGGTGTTTGAGCGTGTCCCTCAGACAGCTTCTTTTGGAGGCTAACATCGTCGTGGTTGCAGCCTTGGACATCGTAGTCGATGGGCTTGAGAAGTGCAGGGTAATAATTAGTACCTCCCTGGGGTTTATGGCGTCCTCGAAGGGGGCAGTAGAGGCGACATCCCTGTGCACCTTGGTGCCCAACAAGCCCATTGAGGTACGTCATGCCAGGCCCATCTGCAGTGATCAGTGCAAGGAAGAGTTTCGAAGAGAATGTGATGTCCTGTGCAGCATCCCAGACACACAAGCCTTCTTTTTGCAGCGCAGACAGGTGGTGGATTCCGGGAAATAGGAAAGAGTCGACATTTCCGGGCTTATTTGGGCCAGGAATAAACCCTCCAGGGAGGACATATTTGACCTTGTATCGCAAGTCCGGCGCGAGGTTGAAGACTACCCAGATATACATCCAGCAGTCGGATTGCTTGTTGCGGTACAGCTGAGCCCCATCCATCGAGAGCATAAGCATGACATCACCGTCTTTGATATGACCTTGCTGAACAGCGCGGAGGTAGTCGGATCCATGGTAAACATCAGTGTACTCTGAAATGCGACCGTTGTTGCGCCGCAACGCTTCGAGGATCTCACGA
>NDFF03000242.1:0-64130 GCA_002150815.3 Grammothele lineata | reverse complement strand
ACAGTCACTTTTACATAATAATAGCTATGGTCACATGACTGGTGTTTCAAGCAAACAAAGTCACATGCTTGGTATGAGAGGAGAGGAAAGGAGATTAGATTAGATTAGATTAGATTAGATGTCAAACAAAATAGGATGAAATGTGCATGATAAATGAAGGTCTTATTATAAAACTGCATTGAAGACCATTCCTTTTGATGTGAGCGCTCTCAATGAGAACAATGTATGTAATTAAAGCAAAGGCATTTTAAAAGGACAAATGTATATGGGTACAAAGAAGCAGCAAATAAGCTGCAGTTTAAAAGGGAAATCTAAGAGAGAAAGTGTTCTACTGCCCATAAAAATACCTGCATCATATTGGTAAAGTTTTGGTTGTCCTCTTTTTGTACGAGCCAGTCAACGAAAGAAGCATCATCAACCCAGTGCATATTAAAATGAGCTTCTAAAAGGGGGCAAACTGTAGGTTCAAAATAGGCCCAATACACTACTGGAGCCACCATGTCTTTGTGATCTTTAGGGCATGGCTTTCCTGGCCCCTTGGCTGGATGAACACGATCATTGAAAAAGGGAGTGTGGCATTTCCAACACACTTGGGCATTAGAAGGATATTTGATGCTTTGACTCCATTGCACATATTGTGGATATTGGCGCTTGGGTGAGAGGGTAGAATTGTTGAGAAGCTTAATAATGGTGGGACATGTTAAAACATCCTTGGAGTGTTTAATAAGGCGGTGGTGAGGTGAGGCCAGCTTGCAGCAGGCACAGTGGCCTGCAACCTGGTCAATAGCCCTTTTTGCTCGTTCGACATCTGGTGTGAGAGCATCCAATTGAGTGTTGTATAGCTCTAAGGCATTTTGAGCTGGTGCTGCAAAGTGGGAACCATTGAACGCCAAAGTGTGGGCTGCTTGATCAGTGTGATCAGATGTGGATGCACTTCTAGGACGTCGTTGTCCAATGGTAGGAGAAGGTGGTAGAGGGGTAGAAATGATAGGAAGAGTGGGGAAGGTGGGTGGAATTATGGTAAAGGTACCATCAGGCTGAATCTGTTTCCATGATGGAGGAAGGACATCATGCTGGCGGGCACAAGCTGGACAGGGAAGATTGGTAGGGTCTGAAGTGCAAGTGGTAGCAAGGCCATCAAGAAATGTGGTAAAAATGGCTCTCCAGCAGCGCTTGAAGGGAAACTTCATGATCATGGCTAGTTCTGTTTGGCCAACATGTGCTGCAAGGGTTGGTGAAATTGAAGAGGAGAGATCGGTAATTTGAACTATGTGAATGGTAGCCCTGTGATGATTTCTTCCACCTCGTCCAGCCATTTGAAGTGCATCAACAACACCCTTGGGAAGGCCGATGATCCAAACTTTAGAAACATTGGGGTAGTCATTTCCTGGACCAAAAGCGTCTGTAGCGACCATAACTTTTGAAATGCCTGTTCTCCAGTCTGCAACCAAGGTTTGACGTTCAACATCAGTGATGGTATCATCACGAGTGCCACGATAGAAGCCGCAGTTTAAAAGTGAAGCCAATGTTTTCCCATGTTCAAGGCGTTGAACAAATACGAGCATACGCTCATCTGGAGCAAAGGATTGGATGTGGTGACGTATATCAGGAGTGATCATGGAAAGAGACTAAATGAGATATTAGACAGTCAATTTTCAGGTGGAATAAAGGTAGGGGCATACCTCTGTAGAAGCATCAGGAATGAGGATTGGGTTTGTAAACTGAAGTTCTGGTCTGTTGGAAGACACTCTGATTACTTTTGTGCCTTGGCCAGGAGCTAAATTGCATTGAGTTGATAGAGCTGAAATGGAAGCAGGAGGTATAGTGGCTGATAAAAGCACAACTTGAGCATGATGGCGACGCAAAAGCTTGACCTTTTCCATTGCAGGCCGATATTGAGACTCTGTAATGACCAGGTGGGCTTCATCAATGACAAAACGATTGATGTATATGCCTGAAGGAAGGGTTTGAACAGCTTGAGAGAAATGCTGAGACGGGGTGGCATCCAAGGAGATAAGGACAATGGGGTTTTGACCAGAGATGTTAGGTGATGAAAATGAAAAGATTTCATGTGGAAAGTTCATTTCAGTAAGGCGTCTATGCCAATCAGCTAGCAGTGAACGCAATGGACAGAGCACAATAGTGACTGCATTTTGCTCCAAAGAGGCCACGGTAGCCACTACAGCACTTTTTCCTGAGCCAGTGGGAAGGATGACTATGAGGTCTTGCTCCCATTTAAGACCTAATAGTACTGCTAGCTTTTGACCTTCATTTGACCATGTTGCTGTAGGCTTTGAAAGGATCTTTTGCAACATGGCTAGTGCCTGTGCATCACTAACAGGTTGGGCTGAAAATTTGGGATCAACAATGCAGCTTTGGTTGCTCAAAGTGTGAAAAGAACTTACGTGCCCAATGCACACCTGTTGGTAAATGTGAAGGAGGAGCTGCTAGTGGTATCATGGGGGCCGCTTGTATGTAAGAGGGACCAGAGTGAGGTTGCATAGCAGATGAGGAAGGTGAAGGAATAGTGCTGTGTAAAATTGAAGGTAAAGAGGGGAGAGGCCTTTGAATTGTTTGAGGAAAGGAAGTTTGCTCCACTACAACAGACAATATAAATATGAAGTGAAAAAAAGGGGTTAGAGCTTACCTTGTTGGGGCTGCACCAACTGAATTGGATGCTGCTTCACATCATTTTGAAGCAAAGGCTGAACGGTAGAGGAGTTCACAGTATTGGATAAATGAGACAATATTGTCTCCAATTGAAGTATTTTAGGCTGCAATTTGGCAGCAACGGCGGTCGCAATGGCATCTATAGAAGTGGATGATAAAGGGGAAGATGATAAACCTTGTGCAGGTGTTTGAAAAGTAGACGGTGGGGTAAAGTTTGAGCGTGCAGCACTGTTAATAGGTAAAAGCCTTCCACCTTTGCAAAATGTCAGTAAAGTCGAGGAGTGGCAAAATGCAGTCAAAGTGTCCATACCAGGCACCAAGTGAAGTAAAATCTGCCACCGCCTTGAAACTGTTAAAAATGGGCCTACATAGTCTTCTGGAAGGCCAAATGCTGCTCTTGAAGTAACACCATAATGCAGGCGATCTATAGCATGTGAGTGGCCTGCTTGAAGGGCATCAGTGGTATCTTGATCCTCTAACCAATCTTCTTCAAGGCCTGCATGAATCCGGCGAAAGGGAGTAGAAAACTGGCGCCACATGCGCACACCCATAGGAAGGTTTAAATGTGAACCAGTCCATTTTTCCATCTCTGTGCTGATGTCTGTGCTAGTGAATGGCTTTGAGTAGTTGACGAATAGATAGCCTTGATAGAGAGACTTGATGTAAGGGTCATCTGGCCAAAGAATGCAGGCACAAAGCTGAGCAAAGGGGCGACAGATTGCCTCTTTATAAATGATGGTGGCGGCCAGAGAGGCATTAAGAGCATGGGGAATGAGGCGATCAGTGCCTTGAGCTGCACGCATTTTATGATAGGTGCGCATGAGTACCACGTGGCCATCTATAATGCGAAGAGATCTAGGCATTCCCCCTAAGGTATTGGCAATGGGCATTGCAGTAAGCTCTGTGGTACGGCCAGGTGCTCCACAGTTCATTTCCACTTGCAGAAGGCAGAGGAGGTCCAGTTGGGCATAAGCGTGGAGCCATTGTGAAAGGGCAGTAGTATTCCACCGTACTTGCTCATGGGTGAAAGAGAGAATAAAGTGTTTATGAAGGGCACTGTGAGAGAAGATGTGTTGAGCGAGCTGATCTTTGTAGCCCAAAATGGGGAGGTTAGGGCGATGGTTGAAGATGGAGTATCCTGGCTGAGCATTGCCCATGTCATCTTTTAATGAAGGAATGTCAACTTGGAAAGGGTGATCAAAGAGCAATGTTTGAAGTAGCAAGGCAAGGGTGTGATCTTCTAAGGCTCCTTGGCAAGTTCTGAGTTGATCTAAGCTGATGTTTTGCCCTTTATAAATGAGAGGGGTATAGTTGGAGCCTTCTTTCCATGCCATATTGGGGTCACTTTGAGTGGCCATAACTATGCTGGTTGCTCTATGCTGAAGGCTAGTGATGGTGTGAAATGTAGTTTCATGTCCAGTAGTGAAAAATGGTTGATATTGGAGGATGTAAGCAGAGAGAGGTTGCTGAGATTGCTCAGCAGAGGTGTAAGCATTGTGACAGTACTCCAAAAAGAACAGACGCTAAATAATTGGTAAGTGAAGAGGGCGTGAGGGCTGCATAGTGTCTGCATACCATATTATAGCACATTTTGGCAAATATGCCTGTAACTTCTTGAGGCTTTTTGAGACTGCCATCTGGTAGCACTTGGGTGTGAATGATAAAACGAATGGTGAGGTCAGGATAGGGGTTTGTAGATGAAGGGGGTGGGTGATTAACAGCCCAGAGCAAATGGCAAATTTCACGAATCCAGTCATACTGATGATCAAGTGGAACATCTTCTCCAGACTCCATCCACTGGGGCAAGGCTTCATTAAATTCCCTTTGAAGGACCCGTGGCATCTGATGGGATGCAGGGCTTTGGCTTGCTTTATAGAGAAAGTAGAACAGCTGGAGCATAGGGGTAGTATAAGCAGAAAATGTGGTATCAGCTTGGTGTCGATGAAAAGGAGTGTGATTGTATTCTCTATAATGTTGTCAGTGAGGTGCAAAGGCTACTGTAATGAAAACTGACTCTTTCATATTGCTTGTATTCAAAATTTGTCTGGCCAATTCAGAAGTTGTAGAGATGAGGCTATAAGCATATTTCATGTAGTTTTGAACAATGTTGAGAAGGAGCCACGCAGGATCATCAAGAGGGGGAAGAGTGATCATATTGATGAGATGTTGAGGGTCAAATTGTGAAGTGTATGTGTGCCAATTGGTTGCAACATTCCAAGGGCTAATTTGACGGACATCTATTTCTGACGCAGCCAGTTCAGCAGGCTTGTCCAACTCGGTACGGAGCTTTTGAAGGTATTGAAAAGATGAGGATGAAGGAGGTGGCAGATATTTGGGCTGAACTTCAAACCAAGAGCGGTTGGGAGGGTTGGTTGAATAGCGTTGGATGAAAGCTGATTTTATATGAGATGACGGTTTAGACAAAACAATAGAGTGATGGTCTTTGAGGTGTTGGCAAAGACTTTTAGCGTGAGATGTAACATGAGAGCACTGTGGGCACTTGTAGCCCTCCACCGTCTCTAGGCCTGCAAATTGGGGAAGTACAGTGGTTGGAATAGCAGGCCAATGTTCTGTAATTTGGTTTGTAGCCACAAGGTTCTGAATGACTGTAGAGGTTGATAAAGGGTTGCGAGTGCTGTGAATAGAGGTAATGTGATTGGAAAGGCGAGAGGGTATGATGATGTGCTGGCATGGAAGGCAAATAATGGACTTGAGACGTCGATTGATCATAAAGCCCAGAGGGGAGAGATCTTTATTTGGAGTATCATAAAGCTGCATGGAATGTCAACTTAATAGGCCAATAGCACTCTGAAAAGCTTACACTGACCTCTTCATCTTCTGACTGATCAACATCATCTTGCAAGACAATATCTTCATCGAGGTTGTGTTCAGAAGGCTTTGGTGATAGAGGTAAACTGATTCTAGTTGAAGAGGTGGTTGGAGATATAGAGGTGTCTATGGACATATTTATAGGCTCAGATGAAGCAGGTGTTGTATTTGAGGACCTAGAAGGGTAGCTATAGGAGAGGGGAGATTTTGAAGGCTATTTAAAACAGGCATTAAATGAGAGGGTAATGATGTATTAAAAAAACAGTCTACCAAAGATTCTTGTAATTTTGTAGGCAGAGGGGAGAGGCCAGCTTGCTGTGGTGGTTCCATTGGTGCCATAGAGATCTGAATGTTATGATTTTCTGAAAAAGTGGTGCTATCTGAGGGGGGCTGAAATGGACTCAATACATGTAACATGACTCAAGTAGAGCTTTACACACCTGCCAGTTATCATGCTGAATGTTTTGCAAGTGTGTATAAAGTTGCCTGCATGTTAAAAATGTAGCCTGGCAAAGTGTGCCGTTGTGGTCAATACATCGGCAGATAATAAGGCCTGAGGTGTTCCTTTGAACCAAACACATAGGGCCGGTAGCACTAAGAGGTTTTTGATGGATTTCCCAGATATACTTTGTGCAGTTTCTAAAGTGTTTGCTGGGAGCACCATCAAATGAACAGTTGCAGTAAGAGCACAAGGCCATGATGAGAGGGAAGTTTGAGGAGTAGCAGGTTGCTGATGATAAATGGTGGGCAAGGGAGGCAAAAGGAGAAAATAGATGGTAAAGACCAATTACATTTATAGCTGGATTGTGTGGGTGTATTTGGTAGTATTGATGGTGATTAAGTAAGGGCTAACATCATTGATATATTGTAAAGTCAGCAAATATGATTGTGGCTGCATACAGACTTTTTAGATTGGGTGGAGCAGAAGTTGTTGATTGTAAAGGCCATTTAAAAGGAGCCATGGACGCAGCAAGGTGATAAGGCAGCAACTAATGATATTACACACCAAGCTCATATTGAATTACATATGGACTAGACAACGCGAAGGGGTACATGACTACTCATTGAGAAGTGAGGACATTTGCACTAAGAGAATGTTCTTCTCTGGAAGGGATGTGAAGCATTTATTACATGTAGGGCAGGCAGGAAGCTTAAAGTCAGCATTTTGAATGTGCCTGTGCAAATCCACTTTGAGGACAATGGCTTGAAGGCATGCAAAGCAGAAGCTGTGCCCACAGGGGAGGCTGTAAAAGGTGGTAAGTTGAGGGGGTCATAATCGCTGGTAGCTAAACTGGCTTGCCTGTGACTGCAAGCAGCAGAGTAGCATATAGTGCATTGTAAAGTGTCTACAAAAGCTGCCCACTTGGGTGGATTGTGCACCTAAAATGCAATACATGTATTAACATGGAGGGGACAATAATGCAGCCACAAAGTAATCACCAAATTGGCAGCCTTAATCTGGCCTTGAAGCTGGTGTATGGTGTCATTGAGTTGGCCCACCTCAAGTTGCATGTTATGTTTGAGCTGCTTATATGCCTGTAGTTGATGAGTGGGTATAAATGATGAGTGACCAATGACACCTGCTCACCTGCTTAAGCTGCTCAAGCTCAGAAGACTCATCATCTACTATGATAGGCTCCTGAGGGCTATCCCCCACAGTGTCCACAATGAAGGGGGAGTTAGAGGAGCCTGTTCCAGAAGTAATAGTAACTCTGAGGTTTATAGAGCTCATGGTGATGTTGAAAAGATGAAGATGACAGCAGACAGTGTGTGCCAATTTGACTTGATGCATGGGTGGTCAGAAACAAATAGCTGCAAACATTCAACAAAAGCTGGTCACATGATTTCAGTTGCTGTCAACAAATGTCATGTGACTTGGCAGTAAAGGGTAAAATAGCTACTTACACCAAAATATTATAATTGAGAGCACCTTACATGCTAAATGTCTTCAAAAATGAATATTGAAGATGGTAGCTGTATCCAGGGCAATTGTAAAAAGTATAGGCTCTTACCCTATGCTGTTGAAGTTAAAGGGTGGGTGCATAAGATCAAAATTAATGTTAAATGATAACGCTACCTCATAGTTCCCATAGCCATCATAGGTGTATATTAGAAGACAGAAATAAAAGCAAGTATGGCCTCAAATGGTAGTCAAATTGGTAGATGAATGCAATACATGCCTTTAAGCTATACGGCAACAGAGGGGCAGTGAAATTTAATGGGCACTAGTAATGAGAGACGTTAACATATAAGCTGCATCACGGACTTTAGTTTAACAAATAGCCGAGCTATCTCACTGCCACCTGGAAGCTGAGGCAATATGTTAAAAACTTGATAGAGAATGTGTCTATGCAATGCCCACCCCTAAGCCTTAACGGTTTTGGGGGCAAGTGCTCCTTATGATTGCACATAGGGACAACAATCAAGCGAGGCATGTAAACCTAATCTGGTTTGCAACACATTGCCTCCAGTAATCACTAACTATAACCTAAAAGCTTGCCGAGGCTCCCGAGCCAACTCGTTCCCCCGAGCCAGCGAGGCACCGAGACACCGAGACACATGCAGGCGTTGTAGCCCACCCCTAAGCTTGAACCCTAAGCCCTAACGGACAAGCGCAGACAGGTGTTATTTCAACCAACCTTGGAGTGCTTAAAGGTGCTTGTGCTTCTTGGCTATTTAGAATACTTGACAAGGCAGGATAAATCACATTAGGAGCAGCTCTAAGCATGCAACAAGTTGACAGAGCAGATAATGAAAGGAATTTGGGTGTGGATTTCAAAACGGTACGTACAACAAAAACACTGATAAGGGCTATGCGAATGTCATGGTGAACTGGTGGTGATACAGTGTTCTCCTAATAGTAATAGAGCTACATGACGCTGTTTGCTCTGCGACCATGAGTGTGAACAGGCCAAGATAATGTAGTAATGGGAAGGCAAAAGGGATGTGAGAGCAATAATGAATCGAGTGCGATGATTGAAAAGGCAGTAAACTGCACCAAAAGAGGGTGAAAAGACAGAGGAGGGGGGAGATCAAGGGCGCCCGTTGAAAGAAACTGCAATAGGAAGAGGATCATCTCCAAAGCGGTCATGTTTGTAGCGCTGAAGGTCTGCCCCAAAACATAGCATGCTCTGGATTAGGGTGAAGTGTGATAAAGTGGATAGCGCGAACGGTAATGGGGATCCTATCCAGGATTTGGAAGAGGGCGATCTATGGACGGGGTAAGTGAGCGAAGGGAGAAAGCAATAAAAGGAGTAAATACCTGCTCGATAGCCACGGTGTTCTGTTGAAGGGTGAGATTTTGAAGTGCTGGAAACACCTGACGAAGAAACATGCGATAGGTAGAGAGGGAGGTTGCGAGGGGTTCCCAAGATGTAGGTGCTGCGTCTTGATACACTTCAAGGGTGTGAACTCTGTTGAAAACGGGCACCGGATGAAAGGGGAGAAATGCTAAGAAGGACAAATCGATAGCCTTTCTGAAGCAGAGGCGAAGGGAGGTTATAGAAGTGAACCTCTCTGCAGCCATTAAAAGGATGGGGCGCGCGAGGGGAGGTTGATCCAAAATGAAGGAGAGTTGAGTGAGGTAGATAAAGGGATTATCTTCAAGGGTGACATTGGGAAAGGAGAGCCTGTAAACGATCTGGGCCACCTCTCTTTCAAATCTCTCTGCACCAGCAGCAGTCACACGAATGACATGCTTGAGAGTGTAATTGGCAGTGAGAGTTTTTCCTGGCACTCTGTTAGCAAGCAGAAGGCTCTGCAGCCGGTATAAACACCTACTAGAAAGAAGCTCAAGCCTAGATTGGTGATGCAAGGAAGTAGGCGCCATGTGTATGTTGGTAGGTGGGCAAAGAAGATGGGTGTGATGCAGGCTAATTGAAAATTGAATGTGTGTATGGGTCAAGGTGCACTACATCAGTTGTGATTGCAGCTCACTGTTATAAACCTCAAATGTCAAAGTAGGCTGGGGAGAGAGAAAACCTGTGTGTATAGGTGTGTATGTGTGAGGAGGAGGAAAGTGAACAGGTGTTGGGTGGGCAGACAGAGTGGAAGGTGGTCAGTGGCTGTGCTTATCTGATCAACCAAACTGATCAACACACTTAAAAGGGAGTCATGTGACTGGACAGAGCTGTGTGGAGAATATGTAGAGATTAGATGAATGGATTGGCAAAGTGTTGTGATCAAGGAGATTGTGAGAGGATAAGTGAGAGTAAACAGGGCTCTAAGAGGGCTCTAAGAGGGCTCTAAGAGGGCTCTGGGAGGGCTCTCAATGTTGAATAGTGTGTGTGTGTGAGGGGGAGTGCAAGTGCAAGGCAGCTCAAGGTTAGTAGGGAATACAGGAAAGAGAAAGACTCACAGTAGAAGGCACCAAATAGCCAATGACACAGAAATGATGGGACAAACACACAGCAGGCAGTGGAGAACAGAAGGGGCATTGACATTGGTACAGAGAGTGGCATCAACAGGAACAGCAATAGTACACATGCTCAAAAGAGACAGACTTTCCCCCAACTTTGCCTACAAAACCCTATCCTGCAGACCCCACAAATAGGCCAACTGTTCTTGAAGAGTCTTGAGGCCAGTGTACTTCATGCCATGCAGAGTGGAGGAGGTGAGAGTCCAACCATGCCTGTTGGAGGGGGTGCCTTGGGTGTGGATGTGGGGGCGGTTGTGGCCATGCTGGATCAATCTTCCATTGATCTCCAAAAACTTGATAGGAGTGAGATGGTGAGGATAGTTGGGGTGGTTGGGGGAGGTGAGAGAATCCAAATGAGCTTGTCCAAAAGCTTTGAGAATCCCCTTGACCACTTCAGACTCCAAGGGCAAGATATGGAGGTGAAGATGAGTGATAGCAGGAGGAAGAAGGGCGATCAAACGCATGATGTCTGACTGTAAAGTAGGATGAGGTGGGAAAAAACAGTGCAGATAGGGGACAGACACTCACTTGAGACAAGGTTTGGACCTGAACCTCAATTACAAGCCTGGTAACACCAGAGAAGGAGGCCCAAAATCTGGGTGAAAGCTGCCTAAATGGAAAGATGACATCTGAGTTCCAATCTCCCTTCAAGCTGTGCAGAGACAACCAGAGGTTTTGGATGTTGGGGAGGGGTGGAGGGGGGGTAAGAACACTAAGGGCCTTGAAACCCAAGGAGTCCTCTCCAAAACAAAGCCATAGAGAGGTAATGTAGGTGTCCTTCAAAACCCCTAGGTGAGACTGCAGTGTGCTGCCCCTTTGAACAAGGACAGAACAGTATCTGACCTCCTCCAAGAAGTCAGAGGGAATGGCATCACAGGAGGGAGTGTCAAAAGACTCCAAGAAGTGGTCAAGGCCTTGCTCAGAGTCTATGCCTTGGATGATAACATCTTTGATGGGGAATGAATCCAACATCTCTAAAAGGATTGAGGGAGTAGAGGGGTAGAGTGACAGACAGCTAACCACCCTTACCTGAAGGTTGGAGGGGGCTTAAAACAGACATGATGGTGGTCAAAGTGTGCAGAGGGGGGGGTCAAAAGAGTTTTGAGAGGGGCCAGTGGTGGAAGTGGAGAGAGGAAGTGAAGGGAGTGGAGAGAGAAGGGGTGGGCTTGATATAGTGCTGAGTGGACAATGAGCTTGGGCCCAAGGGGAGTTTGAAAAGAGGGCACATGACACCCAAAACCCTTTGGCTGCACAAAGCAGGGTGACAGTGGCACAAAGCAGCCATTGCCTGCTTAGGAGGTGGGCCTGACAATAGCATGAACCATTTAGCCTAGCCCCAGTTGAAATAGTGGTCAATGAAAGATCTGGGTGGTCAGTGAGGAATATGAGTGGTCAAGGGGTGTGCAGACCTACAGTTTGGATACATTTACAATCTGTGGGCTGCCAGTAGACTCCAAGTCCATGTAAGACAGAAATCAGAGAGAATCTAGCCAATCTAGATAGGGAAACCAAAACTGCAGGGGGATTTTGACTGCAGTATTCCAGATATGGCAATAATAGAGACCAGAGATGATGGCTGCTTGGTTTTCTACCACCATCATGGTCCCTCTAGATAAATGGCTAGTTGATGGACTGAAATGGTGATTGAGAGGGGGCATGTAAGCTGTACTTTTGGGGTTGTACATGCCCTTGCTTGAGCTGTTTACTGATGTTGACCACCCCTTTTTACCACCATCTGCCACCAGCCTTTACTGTCTTCTGCTGGCCTGCTACAATACAACTAGCTGGCACAACCAGCTGTGAATGTCAGACATTGGTCACTGGTGGTAGTGATGACTATGACAGTGATGACTATGGCAGTGATAACTATGGCAGTGACGACCATCAAGGCTATAGCAGATGTGATGGAGGGGCCAATCTAACAGCAAACTGAAGGGGAGAGGGGACATGCAGTATGAGCAAACTGTTGACCACAAAAATGCACAAGAGGCTAATTGCCAACCAAATCAGTGCAGCTTGAGTGAATGAGGCAACAGCAATGGTGCTATCAACATGGTTGGTATCATAACCCTACAGCAGGATCAGCAGAGGGGTGTGAGGCGCACAAATGTATGGATTGCAGGGGTGGAAGCTCAAACAGCTAAATGTTGATAAGCGGTCAAGGCTCATGCTGGCTGCCATGAGAGATGTGTAGCTTATATGATGTTCTAGAGGGGCGCCAGGGAAGAATGAGGGCCAAGGATCGACAGTTGAATAGGTAGAGAGAGAAATGCGACGGTTAAAAACCTTTTCTAAGCCAGGTTATCAGCGGGAGAGAAGCCAGTGGTCGATGGCACGTAAGTGGGGTTGGAGGCTATAAGCTGATCATGCACGACAAAAACCCTGTGGCTTTGAAGAGCATTTAAGACTGAGAGAGGTATATGAACGCGAGCAAGTGTGCACGTGGCGTTTACTGCAGATATAATCGGTGTGGGCACGACTTTGGGTGAAGTTGGTGGGGTATTGGCTCGAGGGTATAAACACGACTTTAGGTGACTCATGCAGGTCAAATAACAGTGTGGGGTGCATATGCAATGTTGCTCAAGGGTAGGGGCAGAGTGGTATCAAGACTATTGATAATGTATGACGGTTTGAGGCTACAAAGGGCTGCTGTGCTCGAGCGAGTTCACCTTGTACCGGACATCAATGAGTAATGAGCCAAGTCACATGACAAATTCCCATTGAGAATTTAACATGTGACCTGCACTGGAGGCGAGGTAAGCTGCATACTGCTGATGTGTGTGCTGCATCACTAAGGCTCAAAGGAGGTTTTGAAGAAACGTGCAATCATTGAGGATTATAGAGTATATGAGAGGCTGAAGGGGATTCTGGTGCATCTAATCTGTTTCACATGAGGGCTGTGACATCATGATCACATGCTTATTGAATAAATGAAGCATTGATGGGCTGGGAGTGGGCGAGAATTGAGTAGCTTTAATGGCTCCCACGCTGTCAATCTGGTTGATTGCAGTGGAGGATGTGCTGATGTCAATTTAAAAGTGCATCAAATGGGCCCACTTTATGGCAGCCAATCATAGATTTGATATGCACAGATGTGGAGCAGGCTGCAAGTGGGAATGGAAACATATATATAGAGGGCAGAGGGTGGGGCAAAAGACATCAATCTCCTCTCCTTCACCCTGCCCCCTGAAGCTGACCGGTGTGTATCCCTCCATGTTTATGTCTTGCTTTTGCTGACGGTGAGGCTGTGGGTGTATCTAGCCCCCTTTACTCTTGGTAAGCTCACAGCCCTTCCATGTAAGCACCACTGCCGTCTAACGATGCAATTGCACACAGCAAAATCACCAGTTGCCTTGCTTCAATGGACAGAGCTGCGCCCGACGCGAACCCTTTTCCTGTGAGTGGTGTATCAGATGGACTGAAGGGTGCGCAGCTCATCGTACAACCAACAGGTTGGCTGCATCGTCATGTTTATAGACGATGGCAGGTTTTGGTACGCCAAAGTGCGAGCTGTGGAGCAGGTAGAGGTGCGTAATATGCTATTGTGCACTGTTACACGGGTCTCATAGAGGTATGGGACGTGCATACAGGGCCTGCGTTATTGCTGCTTGCAGCTCGCAGGGGAAAAATACACCCCTGAGACGATGATCAAGCAGCTGTACGTATTTTGTGTCATGCGCTCTCTACACCCTGCTTACCACCTCTTGACAGTTTGGTTGGCTTAGTGAGAGTGGAGGGTGCACGGCACTCTTTTCCTGAAGGGGATTGATTGTAGAGGGCCTGCTTGTACTACATGTTTGAGTTTGTAGCACAAGTTCAACTGAGCTCATCGAGGCTGCACGTGCCCCAAAGTTAAAACAGTTTGAGATTTGAGCTAACGGCTTTCATCTTGATGGCCTGCGATCAAAGTGGAGGTGTAAGACCAGCATTGAAAGCCTCAAAGTCTGACTCGTATGTGCGCTGTAGCGACTTTGGGAGTGTCAAAGGCTTGAGTTGAAACGTCGGATATAGCGCACGTGCACGTTAAACGGTACATATAAAGGCTGGAGCACCCCAACCAGATCGGGACGCCAAAGCTTGAAGCGAGGTGCCTGCACCGTTTGGCTATAGACTTGCACAGTAAAGTTGACTGAGAACGAGGTTGTGGTAAGCGTGGGTGGATTGGTTTCTAGGGCGTGCTAGTAAAGGGATTGAAAGGGAGGGAGGTAATGCAGAGACGGCATGCAGAATGCCGGCTAAAGATAATAGAAAGGCATATAGGCTCAGCTTGTAGTCATGTGACTTTGTTCTGCCAAACTAAAGTCATGTGACAGATTGAGCGTAGGAAGCGGTGCAAAACGGTGCAAATGGTTGAAAGGGTGTTAATGAGGAAGCCAACGAGTTGCACGTGAGCTTGATACGAGTATAGCCAATGTTGCCTTGTACGCAAAAGATGCTACGGTGCGAGGAAGGCGCTTGAAATGGGAGCTACAAACGGAGCACTAGAAAAAACGACGTAAACTACGAGCGGTGACTCAGGCGCACGAGGGACAAATGGGTTACGATTAGATAGGTTGAGGCGCACTAGGCTGTTTTTCAGTAGGTCCCATGAGTGATGCAAGGGGATGATTGGGCTTATAGGGGCCAAAAAGTTGAAAAGAGAAATTGGCTGGTGCATTGGGAATGCTGCTGTAAACGTTATAAGGCGAAAAATGCGACAGCTCTCAGTGCAGCACGTCAAAGCTTGCAAAAAGGACGCGGGGCGGTGCACTTTATGCAAATTGAACATGTGAATTAAGTGAAGGTCACATGGCAAATTCTCATTGGGAATTTAACATGTGACCCTGGCAGAGATCATGTGATTGCCTGGAGACAGGAGTTTACCATGTGATCTTAGTAGAGATCGCGTGGTTGACTGCCAATGAAAGTTTGGTGCACGATTAGAATTGTCTGTACTGCGCCTTATATTTGGCTATTGACCGTGATAGAGAAGAGGTTGAGCGGACGGCACCGATGGTGGACAAAGTGCTACGACTGTAACGACATTGTAGCGCGTTCTGATTACACTGCTGTGCCGCTAATGTGCCTTGAGGCTAGGTGCCAGAGGCGGTAACCCTTGGCACCCAATGTCACCATGGTGCTGAACGATGGTCGGCTCAATGGATACGAATAGCAAGAAGTTATGTTATGTGCGTGGGGGCAGCACGCAGACTGCGATGTAGATAGTAAACTATGGATCATCGGGCGAGCGTTTGAGTTGGTGAAGTGAATTAGGACCTTCAAGCGCTCACCTTTGCGGGCCGTTGTCTACAGGATGATGAGAGAGGTGTGCAGTGCAGGGCCGTGCTGTAATGGCTGTTTTTGAGCTCGATCGCTCTATGCTTTGCAAGTCTGTATAAGAGGCTATTGGATAAAGGGACATTGATCCTCAGCTGGTGGCTATGACCATAGGTAGAGATGCACCAGTAACTGTATATGAAATGCTGATAGCGATGAACTGTGCAGGTATAACGGTGAGAGGTGTGGGCTTGCACAGGTGTCGTGCTTGTGAGAGCGGTGCTATAAGTGTGCTGGGTGCGCTTGGAGGTTGATATATTACTGCGATGGAACGAGCGCTGGACACGAGTTGATCAGAAGATTAAATTGGAGATGATACATGTATGAGCAGCATAGGGATTGAGAGGAGGTGATAGAAAAGAGAGGAAAGAACGGACAGGAAAATATGGGCTTGTGTGGATCAAACGAGGTGAAGAAAAGGGAGTGAAAAGCGTGTATGATGGGTAGAAAATGAAAGAGAGTCAAAGTACAGAGGACAGGAATATGTAGAAGGGGAGGGGAGGGAGTAGATTACAGAGGAGAGATGTGAACAGGTACAAGGGGGATGGGTACATTAAACAGGGGAAGGGAAAGGACGAGTGAATTCAGGACCGCTAGCAGTGAAATGGTTGAATGTGACCTCCGAGAGGGAGAGGGCCTTTGTGGGGTTAGCAAGCCTGTAAGCTTTGAGCCACATCCAGAAAATGGCGGTCTGTGGAGTGGTATGAAGGACCCTGAAACGCAGGTAGTGGATAGAAGGCCATAGAGAATTGAGAAGCTGGTAGAGAGCAAGCTGACAGGGATGTGAGAGAAGAGAGGGTAATGAGGTGGAGGGGGAACTTACCTTAGAGACAGTTTCAGTGTTTTGCTGCAACAGCAAAGTCTTGATGGATGGGAAGCTACGCTTGAGGAGAGATCTATTGGCTGCAAAAGAGTTGGCCAAGAGATCGAAGGAAGAGGAGGCAGAGTCTTGATAAACCAAGAGGGTCTGTAGTTGAAAGAAAGCGGGGGTGTGATGGCCTGGGAGTGGAGCCAGAGAGGAGAAGGTGACTGCCTCTGTAAAGCAGAGGGCAATCTGTGTGAGATTTACAAAATGGTCAAAAAGAAGAGGCAAGATCCTAGAGAGGAGAGGGGTGTCTTGAACGACGAGGGAAATGTAGGTAAAGTGCTGGAATGGGTTATCATGAGAGTGGACCTGCTGCACCATAAGCCTGTACTGAATTTGAGCTATGCCAAGCTCCAAATCCTCCAGGCCCTTGGGGCTGACAGGAACGATGTGGTGATGGTTCTTGTTGTGGATCATAAGCTGGCCTAGGGGAAAGGAAAGGGTGAACAGAAAGGAGAGGGAAGAGGGAAGAGAAACTTACTGTTTGCCAGCCTAGAGGTGGCCTGAGTGCAATTAGGAAGCATCTTGGGTGCAGCTTGAGCCATAATAGACCTAAGGGGGAGGGGGATGAGTGGTGGAGAGGGAGGAGTAGCAGGGAGGAAACACACCTTGGGGGGAGGAGGGAATAGCAGAAGGGATGAGTGGAGAGCAAGTAGAGAGTGGGGAGTGGGGAGTGGGGAGTGGGGAGTGGAGGGACAGCAGCTCAAGGGCTGCTGCTTATATGCTGCCAGAAACAATGAGCAGAAAGAGCGGAGCTTTGGCCTTGAGGACAATGGATTGAAAAAGCGGAGCTTTGGCCTTGAGGCTACAATGCTTTGTGGGTAAAGGGATTTGCCACAAAGTTTTGCCACAAAGCTTTTCCACACCACAGCTTTGTCCCTTGAGCCACAGCTTTGTCCCTTGAGCCACAGCTGTGTGGTCCATCATCCTTGCACCCTGTTTGGAGGGAATGAGGGGATGAACTCTCTTTCTGCTCCCCTAAACATGTCAGCAGGGGCCTTAAAAGGGATGTAAGGCGATGTATGTGCTGCATACAGCGGTGCTCAAGGAGTGAAGTGCACTGTGATGTGAGTGGCTGGTAGGCAGCTGGTGAAGGGAGATGATGATAGCATTTAACCAAAACCAGCCCAAATAGGCACAGAGGGGAAGGATGGGGGGCATATGATGTCATTTACAGCAAGCAGGTGAACCTAGAGATCACGTGACAAAGTCCTATTGAGAGTTGAGCATGTGACTGTACCCATAGCAAGCAGGTGAATCTGGAGATCATGTGATGAATTCCTATTGGGAGTTGAGCATGTGACCTCCTCTACAGCAAGCAGGTAAATCTAGATATCACTTCACAAATTTCTATTGAGAGTCGAGCATGTGACTAAACTCAGAGCAAGCAGGTGAATTTGGGGATCACATAACAAATTCCTATTGAGAGTTGGGCATGTGACCTCCTCTACAGCAAGCAGGTGAATCTGGAGATCATGTGACAAATTCCTATTGAGAATTAGACATGTGACTTGATTGACGTTCAATGGAGGTTGATTAAAGGATGGGGCTGAAAGAAACATTGGGTTGTAAGAGAGGTTGTGTAAAGGGGTAAATTTAAAGTAGGATAGCGTGGGGCTGGGGGCTGCAGTTAAAGACGGTATACGTACTATTAGTGGGAATTGGGGGTAGGCTGAGGGTGGCTGGACAAAATGTAGTGTGCGAAGCAGAGGGAGTATGGAGATGATGTTAGCTACGGCGATAAAGGGTATGGTGCGTGTGAGGTAGAGGAAATGATGAAAGAATAAAAGGAGTTGAGGGCTTAAATGGGCAGGTGTGTCAGATTACTATATTGAGGAAGGTGTGTAAGATAAGGTGATTGTTAGAGAACGGCTGCAGCGATTGGCTTGGTGTAAATTGCGAACTGTAGAAGATGAACGGAGCTGTTGACCACCAGTGGTAGAGCAGGCTGGGGCAGGCTTGGAGGAGCTTGGGGCAGGCATTTGTGTTAAACAGGGGCTACTACGCACGAAAGATGGCGGTGTAATGCAATGGAAAGAGCAGCAGGAGTCTTGCAAACAATCAGAACACATGCACATCTATCATACCTACCTTGCTTGCACATTGGGGCAGGCTGAGGAAGGCTGGGGACAGCTCGGGGCAGGCGTTTGTATAAAAATGGCCTATAAAACACCAAAGATGAGGATGTAGAGAAGGGTAGGCAGCAGCTACAGCATTGCAAACGATCAGAATAAGTGGGCATAGACTGTGTCTGCACCGCTTAGGTATTGGGGCAGGCCGGGGCAGGCTCGGGGCAGCTTGGGGCAGCTTGGGGCAGGTAGACGTGTGAAAATAGGGTATAATTGGCTAAAGATGACGGCGTACGCTGAAGTGGGCAGCAGTCACAGCGTTGCAAACGATCAGAATATGTGGGCATATACTGTATCTACATTGCTTGGGTGTTGGGGCAGGCTGGGGCAGGCTCGGGGCAGCTCGGGGCAGGCATTAGTAGTTGTGAGGGCACATTTTTAAGCAAGGCATGAAAAAGAACGGTGATAGCTCAACAACAACTGCACGTGCAGGCTCGCAACGGCCTGCAATACATAAACATGCTTTTTAGCTACCCAGAACACTGAATGGGGCAGGCCAAATGCTGCTGGGGGCAGCTCGGGGCAGGCATCAAGTTGACAGATGGGGTAATAAATGGAATCTGGGCCCAGATTCCAAATTTATATATATAGGCGTTGTAGCCCACCCCTAAGCTTGAACCCTAAGCCCTAACGGACAAGCGCAGACAGGTGTTATTTCAACCAACCTTGGAGTGCTTAAAGGTGCTTGTGCTTCTTGGCTATTTAGAATACTTGACAAGGCAGGATAAATCACATTAGGAGCAGCTCTAAGCATGCAACAAGTTGACAGAGCAGATAATGAAAGGAATTTGGGTGTGGATTTCAAAACGGTACGTACAACAAAAACACTGATAAGGGCTATGCGAATGTCATGGTGAACTGGTGGTGATACAGTGTTCTCCTAATAGTAATAGAGCTACATGACGCTGTTTGCTCTGCGACCATGAGTGTGAACAGGCCAAGATAATGTAGTAATGGGAAGGCAAAAGGGATGTGAGAGCAATAATGAATCGAGTGCGATGATTGAAAAGGCAGTAAACTGCACCAAAAGAGGGTGAAAAGACAGAGGAGGGGGGAGATCAAGGGCGCCCGTTGAAAGAAACTGCAATAGGAAGAGGATCATCTCCAAAGCGGTCATGTTTGTAGCGCTGAAGGTCTGCCCAAAACATAGCATGCTCTGGATTAGGGTGAAGTGTGATAAAGTGGATAGCGCGAACGGTAATGGGGATCCTATCCAGGATTTGGAAGAGGGCGATCTATGGACGGGGTAAGTGAGCGAAGGGAGAAAGCAATAAAAGGAGTAAATACCTGCTCGATAGCCACGGTGTTCTGTTGAAGGGTGAGATTTTGAAGTGCTGGAAACACCTGACGAAGAAACATGCGATAGGTAGAGAGGGAGGTTGCGAGGGGTTCCCAAGATGTAGGTGCTGCGTCTTGATACACTTCAAGGGTGTGAACTCTGTTGAAAACGGGCACCGGATGAAAGGGGAGAAATGCTAAGAAGGACAAATCGATAGCCTTTCTGAAGCAGAGGCGAAGGGAGGTTATAGAAGTGAACCTCTCTGCAGCCATTAAAAGGATGGGGCGCGCGAGGGGAGGTTGATCCAAAATGAAGGAGAGTTGAGTGAGGTAGATAAAGGGATTATCTTCAAGGGTGACATTGGGAAAGGAGAGCCTGTAAACGATCTGGGCCACCTCTCTTTCAAATCTCTCTGCACCAGCAGCAGTCACACGAATGACATGCTTGAGAGTGTAATTGGCAGTGAGAGTTTTTCCTGGCACTCTGTTAGCAAGCAGAAGGCTCTGCAGCCGGTATAAACACCTACTAGAAAGAAGCTCAAGCCTAGATTGGTGATGCAAGGAAGTAGGCGCCATGTGTATGTTGGTAGGTGGGCAAAGAAGATGGGTGTGATGCAGGCTAATTGAAAATTGAATGTGTGTATGGGTCAAGGTGCACTACATCAGTTGTGATTGCAGCTCACTGTTATAAACCTCAAATGTCAAAGTAGGCTGGGGAGAGAGAAAACCTGTGTGTATAGGTGTGTATGTGTGAGGAGGAGGAAAGTGAACAGGTGTTGGGTGGGCAGACAGAGTGGAAGGTGGTCAGTGGCTGTGCTTATCTGATCAACCAAACTGATCAACACACTTAAAAGGGAGTCATGTGACTGGACAGAGCTGTGTGGAGAATATGTAGAGATTAGATGAATGGATTGGCAAAGTGTTGTGATCAAGGAGATTGTGAGAGGATAAGTGAGAGTAAACAGGGCTCTAAGAGGGCTCTAAGAGGGCTCTAAGAGGGCTCTGGGAGGGCTCTCAATGTTGAATATTGTGTGTGTGTGAGGGGGAGTGCAAGTGCAAGGCAGCTCAAGGTTAGTAGGGAATACAGGAAAGAGAAAGACTCACAGTAGAAGGCACCAAATAGCCAATGACACAGAAATGATGGGACAAACACACAGCAGGCAGTGGAGAACAGAAGGGGCATTGACATTGGTACAGAGAGTGGCATCAACAGGAACAGCAATAGTACACATGCTCAAAAGAGACAGACTTTCCCCCAACTTTGCCTACAAAACCCTATCCTGCAGACCCCACAAATAGGCCAACTGTTCTTGAAGAGTCTTGAGGCCAGTGTACTTCATGCCATGCAGAGTGGAGGAGGTGAGAGTCCAACCATGCCTGTTGGAGGGGGTGCCTTGGGTGTGGATGTGGGGGCGGTTGTGGCCATGCTGGATCAATCTTCCATTGATCTCCAAAAACTTGATAGGAGTGAGATGGTGAGGATAGTTGGGGTGGTTGGGGGAGGTGAGAGAATCCAAATGAGCTTGTCCAAAAGCTTTGAGAATCCCCTTGACCACTTCAGACTCCAAGGGCAAGATATGGAGGTGAAGATGAGTGATAGCAGGAGGAAGAAGGGCGATCAAACGCATGATGTCTGACTGTAAAGTAGGATGAGGTGGGGAAAAACAGTGCAGATAGGGGACAGACACTCACTTGAGACAAGGTTTGGACCTGAACCTCAATTACAAGCCTGGTAACACCAGAGAAGGAGGCCCAAAATCTGGGTGAAAGCTGCCTAAATGGAAAGATGACATCTGAGTTCCAATCTCCCTTCAAGCTGTGCAGAGACAACCAGAGGTTTTGGATGTTGGGGAGGGGTGGAGGGGGGTTAAGAACACTAAGGGCCTTGAAACCCAAGGAGTCCTCTCCAAAACAAAGCCATAGAGAGGTAATGTAGGTGTCCTTCAAAACCCCTAGGTGAGACTGCAGTGTGCTGCCCCTTTGAACAAGGACAGAACAGTATCTGACCTCCTCCAAGAAGTCAGAGGGAATGGCATCACAGGAGGGAGTGTCAAAAGACTCCAAGAAGTGGTCAAGGCCTTGCTCAGAGTCTATGCCTTGGATGATAACATCTTTGATGGGGAATGAATCCAACATCTCTAAAAGGATTGAGTGAGTAGAGGGGTAGAGTGACAGACAGCTAACCACCCTTACCTGAAGGTTGGAGGGGGCTTAAAACAGACATGATGGTGGTCAAAGTGTGCAGAGGGGGTGGTCAAAAGAGTTTTGAGAGGGGCCAGTGGTGGAAGTGGAGAGAGGAAGTGAAGGGAGTGGAGAGAGAAGGGGTGGGCTTGATATAGTGCTGAGTGGACAATGAGCTTGGGCCCAAGGGGAGTTTGAAAAGAGGGCACATGACACCCAAAACCCTTTGGCTGCACAAAGCAGGGTGACAGTGGCACAAAGCAGCCATTGCCTGCTTAGGAGGTGGGCCTGACAATAGCATGAACCATTTAGCCTAGCCCCAGTTGAAATAGTGGTCAATGAAAGATCTGGGTGGTCAGTGAGGAATATGAGTGGTCAAGGGGTGTGCAGACCTACAGTTTGGATACATTTACAATCTGTGGGCTGCCAGTAGACTCCAAGTCCATGTAAGACAGAAATCAGAGAGAATCTAGCCAATCTAGATAGGGAAACCAAAACTGCAGGGGGATTTTGACTGCAGTATTCCAGATATGGCAATAATAGAGACCAGAGATGATGGCTGCTTGGTTTTCTACCACCATCATGGTCCCTCTAGATAAATGGCTAGTTGATGGACTGAAATGGTGATTGAGAGGGGGCATGTAAGCTGTACTTTTGGGGTTGTACATGCCCTTGCTTGAGCTGTTTACTGATGTTGACCACCCCTTTTTACCACCATCTGCCACCAGCCTTTACTGTCTTCTGCTGGCCTGCTACAATACAACTAGCTGGCACAACCAGCTGTGAATGTCAGACATTGGTCACTGGTGGTAGTGATGACTATGACAGTGATGACTATGGCAGTGATAACTATGGCAGTGACGACCATCAAGGCTATAGCAGATGTGATGGAGGGGCCAATCTAACAGCAAACTGAAGGGGAGAGGGGACATGCAGTATGAGCAAACTGTTGACCACAAAAATGCACAAGAGGCTAATTGCCAACCAAATCAGTGCAGCTTGAGTGAATGAGGCAACAGCAATGGTGCTATCAACATGGTTGGTATCATAACCCTACAGCAGGATCAGCAGAGGGGTGTGAGGCGCACAAATGTATGGATTGCAGGGGTGGAAGCTCAAACAGCTAAATGTTGATAAGCGGTCAAGGCTCATGCTGGCTGCCATGAGAGATGTGTAGCTTATATGATGTTCTAGAGGGGCGCCAGGGAAGAATGAGGGCCAAGGATCGACAGTTGAATAGGTAGAGAGAGAAATGCGACGGTTAAAAACCTTTTCTAAGCCAGGTTATCAGCGGGAGAGAAGCCAGTGGTCGATGGCACGTAAGTGGGGTTGGAGGCTATAAGCTGATCATGCACGACAAAAACCCTGTGGCTTTGAAGAGCATTTAAGACTGAGAGAGGTATATGAACGCGAGCAAGTGTGCACGTGGCGTTTACTGCAGATATAATCGGTGTGGGCACGACTTTGGGTGAAGTTGGTGGGGTATTGGCTCGAGGGTATAAACACGACTTTAGGTGACTCATGCAGGTCAAATAACAGTGTGGGGTGCATATGCAATGTTGCTCAAGGGTAGGGGCAGAGTGGTATCAAGACTATTGATAATGTATGACGGTTTGAGGCTACAAAGGGCTGCTGTGCTCGAGCGAGTTCACCTTGTACCGGACATCAATGAGTAATGAGCCAAGTCACATGACAAATTCCCATTGAGAATTTAACATGTGACCTGCACTGGAGGCGAGGTAAGCTGCATACTGCTGATGTGTGTGCTGCATCACTAAGGCTCAAAGGAGGTTTTGAAGAAACGTGCAATCATTGAGGATTATAGAGTATATGAGAGGCTGAAGGGGATTCTGGTGCATCTAATCTGTTTCACATGAGGGCTGTGACATCATGATCACATGCTTATTGAATAAATGAAGCATTGATGGGCTGGGAGTGGGCGAGAATTGAGTAGCTTTAATGGCTCCCACGCTGTCAATCTGGTTGATTGCAGTGGAGGATGTGCTGATGTCAATTTAAAAGTGCATCAAATGGGCCCACTTTATGGCAGCCAATCATAGATTTGATATGCACAGATGTGGAGCAGGCTGCAAGTGGGAATGGAAACATATATATAGAGGGCAGAGGGTGGGGCAAAAGACATCAATCTCCTCTCCTTCACCCTGCCCCCTGAAGCTGACCGGTGTGTATCCCTCCATGTTTATGTCTTGCTTTTGCTGACGGTGAGGCTGTGGGTGTATCTAGCCCCCTTTACTCTTGGTAAGCTCACAGCCCTTCCATGTAAGCACCACTGCCGTCTAACGATGCAATTGCACACAGCAAAATCACCAGTTGCCTTGCTTCAATGGACAGAGCTGCGCCCGACGCGAACCCTTTTCCTGTGAGTGGTGTATCAGATGGACTGAAGGGTGCGCAGCTCATCGTACAACCAACAGGTTGGCTGCATCGTCATGTTTATAGACGATGGCAGGTTTTGGTACGCCAAAGTGCGAGCTGTGGAGCAGGTAGAGGTGCGTAATATGCTATTGTGCACTGTTACACGGGTCTCATAGAGGTATGGGACGTGCATACAGGGCCTGCGTTATTGCTGCTTGCAGCTCGCAGGGGAAAAATACACCCCTGAGACGATGATCAAGCAGCCGTACGTATTTTGTGTCATGCGCTCTCTACACCCTGCTTACCACCTCTTGACAGTTTGGTTGGCTTAGTGAGAGTGGAGGGTGCACGGCACTCTTTTCCTGAAGGGGATTGATTGTAGAGGGCCTGCTTGTACTACATGTTTGAGTTTGTAGCACAAGTTCAACTGAGCTCATCGAGGCTGCACGTGCCCCAAAGTTAAAACAGTTTGAGATTTGAGCTAACGGCTTTCATCTTGATGGCCTGCGATCAAAGTGGAGGTGTAAGACCAGCATTGAAAGCCTCAAAGTCTGACTCGTATGTGCGCTGTAGCGACTTTGGGAGTGTCAAAGGCTTGAGTTGAAACGTCGGATATAGCGCACGTGCACGTTAAACGGTACATATAAAGGCTGGAGCACCCCAACCAGATCGGGACGCCAAAGCTTGAAGCGAGGTGCCTGCACCGTTTGGCTATAGACTTGCACAGTAAAGTTGACTGAGAACGAGGTTGTGGTAAGCGTGGGTGGATTGGTTTCTAGGGCGTGCTAGTAAAGGGATTGAAAGGGAGGGAGGTAATGCAGAGACGGCATGCAGAATGCCGGCTAAAGATAATAGAAAGGCATATAGGCTCAGCTTGTAGTCATGTGACTTTGTTCTGCCAAACTAAAGTCATGTGACAGATTGAGCGTAGGAAGCGGTGCAAAACGGTGCAAATGGTTGAAAGGGTGTTAATGAGGAAGCCAACGAGTTGCACGTGAGCTTGATACGAGTATAGCCAATGTTGCCTTGTACGCAAAAGATGCTACGGTGCGAGGAAGGCGCTTGAAATGGGAGCTACAAACGGAGCACTAGAAAAAACGACGTAAACTACGAGCGGTGACTCAGGCGCACGAGGGACAAATGGGTTACGATTAGATAGGTTGAGGCGCACTAGGCTGTTTTTCAGTAGGTCCCATGAGTGATGCAAGGGGATGATTGGGCTTATAGGGGCCAAAAAGTTGAAAAGAGAAATTGGCTGGTGCATTGGGAATGCTGCTGTAAACGTTATAAGGCGAAAAATGCGACAGCTCTCAGTGCAGCACGTCAAAGCTTGCAAAAAGGACGCGGGGCGGTGCACTTTATGCAAATTGAACATGTGAATTAAGTGAAGGTCACATGGCAAATTCTCATTGGGAATTTAACATGTGACCCTGGCAGAGATCATGTGATTGCCTGGAGACAGGAGTTTACCATGTGATCTTAGTAGAGATCGCGTGGTTGACTGCCAATGAAAGTTTGGTGCACGATTAGAATCGTCTGTACTGCGCCTTATATTTGGCTATTGACCGTGATAGAGAAGAGGTTGAGCGGACGGCACCGATGGTGGACAAAGTGCTACGACTGTAACGACATTGTAGCGCGTTCTGATTACACTGCTGTGCCGCTAATGTGCCTTGAGGCTAGGTGCCAGAGGCGGTAACCCTTGGCACCCAATGTCACCATGGTGCTGAACGATGGTCGGCTCAATGGATACGAATAGCAAGAAGTTATGTTATGTGCGTGGGGGCAGCACGCAGACTGCGATGTAGATAGTAAACTATGGATCATCGGGCGAGCGTTTGAGTTGGTGAAGTGAATTAGGACCTTCAAGCGCTCACCTTTGCGGGCCGTTGTCTACAGGATGATGAGAGAGGTGTGCAGTGCAGGGCCGTGCTGTAATGGCTGTTTTTGAGCTCGATCGCTCTATGCTTTGCAAGTCTGTATAAGAGGCTATTGGATAAAGGGACATTGATCCTCAGCTGGTGGCTATGACCATAGGTAGAGATGCACCAGTAACTGTATATGAAATGCTGATAGCGATGAACTGTGCAGGTATAACGGTGAGAGGTGTGGGCTTGCACAGGTGTCGTGCTTGTGAGAGCGGTGCTATAAGTGTGCTGGGTGCGCTTGGAGGTTGATATATTACTGCGATGGAACGAGCGCTGGACACGAGTTGATCAGAAGATTAAATTGGAGATGATACATGTATGAGCAGCATAGGGATTGAGAGGAGGTGATAGAAAAGAGAGGAAAGAACGGACAGGAAAATATGGGCTTGTGTGGATCAAACGAGGTGAAGAAAAGGGAGTGAAAAGCGTGTATGATGGGTAGAAAATGAAAGAGAGTCAAAGTACAGAGGACAGGAATATGTAGAAGGGGAGGGGAGGGAGTAGATTACAGAGGAGAGATGTGAACAGGTACAAGGGGGATGGGTACATTAAACAGGGGAAGGGAAAGGACGAGTGAATTCAGGACCGCTAGCAGTGAAATGGTTGAATGTGACCTCCGAGAGGGAGAGGGCCTTTGTGGGGTTAGCAAGCCTGTAAGCTTTGAGCCACATCCAGAAAATGGCGGTCTGTGGAGTGGTATGAAGGACCCTGAAACGCAGGTAGTGGATAGAAGGCCATAGAGAATTGAGAAGCTGGTAGAGAGCAAGCTGACAGGGATGTGAGAGAAGAGAGGGTAATGAGGTGGAGGGGGAACTTACCTTAGAGACAGTTTCAGTGTTTTGCTGCAACAGCAAAGTCTTGATGGATGGGAAGCTACGCTTGAGGAGAGATCTATTGGCTGCAAAAGAGTTGGCCAAGAGATCGAAGGAAGAGGAGGCAGAGTCTTGATAAACCAAGAGGGTCTGTAGTTGAAAGAAAGCGGGGGTGTGATGGCCTGGGAGTGGAGCCAGAGAGGAGAAGGTGACTGCCTCTGTAAAGCAGAGGGCAATCTGTGTGAGATTTACAAAATGGTCAAAAAGAAGAGGCAAGATCCTAGAGAGGAGAGGGGTGTCTTGAACGACGAGGGAAATGTAGGTAAAGTGCTGGAATGGGTTATCATGAGAGTGGACCTGCTGCACCATAAGCCTGTACTGAATTTGAGCTATGCCAAGCTCCAAATCCTCCAGGCCCTTGGGGCTGACAGGAATGATGTGGTGATGGTTCTTGTTGTGGATCATAAGCTGGCCTAGGGGAAAGGAAAGGGTGAACAGAAAGGAGAGGGAAGAGGGAAGAGAAACTTACTGTTTGCCAGCCTAGAGGTGGCCTGAGTGCAATTAGGAAGCATCTTGGGTGCAGCTTGAGCCATAATAGACCTAAGGGGGAGGGGGATGAGTGGTGGAGAGGGAGGAGTAGCAGGGAGGAAACACACCTTGGGGGGAGGAGGGAATAGCAGAAGGGATGAGTGGAGAGCAAGTAGAGAGTGGGGAGTGGGGAGTGGGGAGTGGGGAGTGGAGGGACAGCAGCTCAAGGGCTGCTGCTTATATGCTGCCAGAAACAATGAGCAGAAAGAGCGGAGCTTTGGCCTTGAGGACAATGGATTGAAAAAGCGGAGCTTTGGCCTTGAGGCTACAATGCTTTGTGGGTAAAGGGATTTGCCACAAAGTTTTGCCACAAAGCTTTTCCACACCACAGCTTTGTCCCTTGAGCCACAGCTTTGTCCCTTGAGCCACAGCTGTGTGGTCCATCATCCTTGCACCCTGTTTGGAGGGAATGAGGGGATGAACTCTCTTTCTGCTCCCCTAAACATGTCAGCAGGGGCCTTAAAAGGGATGTAAGGCGATGTATGTGCTGCATACAGCGGTGCTCAAGGAGTGAAGTGCACTGTGATGTGAGTGGCTGGTAGGCAGCTGGTGAAGGGAGATGATGATAGCATTTAACCAAAACCAGCCCAAATAGGCACAGAGGGGAAGGATGGGGGGCATATGATGTCATTTACAGCAAGCAGGTGAACCTAGAGATCACGTGACAAAGTCCTATTGAGAGTTGAGCATGTGACTGTACCCATAGCAAGCAGGTGAATCTGGAGATCATGTGATGAATTCCTATTGGGAGTTGAGCATGTGACCTCCTCTACAGCAAGCAGGTAAATCTAGATATCACTTCACAAATTTCTATTGAGAGTCGAGCATGTGACTAAACTCAGAGCAAGCAGGTGAATTTGGGGATCACATAACAAATTCCTATTGAGAGTTGGGCATGTGACCTCCTCTACAGCAAGCAGGTGAATCTGGAGATCATGTGACAAATTCCTATTGAGAATTAGACATGTGACTTGATTGACGTCCAATGGAGGTTGATTAAAGGATGGGGCTGAAAGGAACATTGGGTTATAAGAGAGGTTGTGTAAAGGGGTAAAAACAACATGTTGACCGCAGTGACCGAGCCAACCGAGGCAACACGTTCCCCCCGAGCCAACGAGGCGCCGAGACACCGAGACACATGCAGGCATTATGGCTCACCCCTAAGCTTGAACCCTAAGCCCTAACGGACAAGCGCACACAGGTGGTATCCGATCAGATGCACGCAAGCTAAGTCACAATACCGAACAGAAAGCGGCGGTAGGGTCGATGCCCGTTTGAGTGTGCAGGGTAAAAGTGAACATCAATGCGGGTTGGGTGGGTGACAACTCTTCAGACAAGCGCTAACATAATCGTAGGGGTACCTCTGTCCTGTTAATGCACCTCCCTGACAAAAAATTTGGGCATGGAAAACACACTGTTTAAGCGGCCGCAGTGGCGCGCAACTAATGCTTAAGCAAACCAAGTATTTTAGCATATGCAGGTCACCCATTTGTTTTTCTTTTTTCTTTAGTTTTCATGGTCACATGACCTAGCCCTCACCCTCACTAAATATGGCTAACCCTCGCCTAAGCTAGCTAACCCTACCCAGAGCGGTCGGCTTCCTGAATAGGTAATTTAATCTCACAATATGTAACACACTCAGTTGTACATACAGATCGCACGACGTCTCTCCACCCGTACAACATCTCGTGCAAGGGTTAACTCAATGCCTCCTATTGGTCGCCATTGGTCACCAAAAACTCAACACTGACATGTCAAAGGACCATTCACAAAAACCCCTATAAATAGGCAGCTACCTTTAAGCTCACAAAAGGTAGCAGACATCCCCTTACTTGTGCAATATCTCGGGCAGAATTCACTCAAAGTTGGCCCATAACACTCCGTCAGGTAGCCAATAAACACATTAACATGCACTTGAACCACCATTAAACATCGTACAGGTGCTTATTCATGCTACGCTAGCGGCATGCCTCCAGTGTAGCATCGAATGGCTTAAAATGAGTAAAAGGTGCTACACTGGCAGCAAGCCGCTAGTGTTTGATGCTCATCAGTAGAACATATTGTTTGCTGTAACACAAGAACATTGCAACACTCGTCAGCTGCTGCCAGTGTTACAAGTATTCTGTAAATTTTTATCCATTGTGTAACTGTAACCCTTATACCCTAGCTTTTCACCCTCCCAATATATGGCTGACTGCGCACTTAGCCTCTCACTCTCAACTTTCTAATCAGTACCCCACCTTTAATCCTTATAGGGGCACCCCTGCACCCTATAAATTTTGATAAAAAATTAACTTCCATATCAATCTCCTAGTCGCAGTCATCCATCGCAATGATAGCAATGTAATAGTGCATGGACTCACAAACTATCGAACAGAAACCACAGTGCGCTAGACAGTTGCGACCAGGAGAATGATATAGGTGCACATCAGGATTTGAACCCAGAGCATGGACATCTCACAATGTGTTGAGCATTGCAGACTGCTATCCACTACGCCAGATGTGCGTTGTCACAGCTGTGTCTGCTTGTAAGATATGCCTTAATTTTATGGTTGATGCTACGCTAGCAATGCATTTACAATCATGTGATCTGTGTAATCAATGGTGCATTAATAGGCTATGGCCTTTTAAGCATCTAATAGAGCTAATTGCCAATAATAGCAGTCACATGATATACTTTAGACGCCCAAAATCACGTGATATACCTTAGACGCCCAAAATCACGTGACTTTGACTTAGACGCCTAAAGTCACGTGATTTCAATTTCAATGAAAGGAAGTCATGTGACTTGATGGTATTTGAAAATGCCATTTTATATATGAGGCTTTATAAAGCAGATCAATAAAGTTCGCATTATGTAATACAAAGATCTCAAATATATAAAAGCATGACCTTTGCAACATGATGAAAAATTACACCCTACAATCTGCTATGTTCTTCATTGCCCATCCCTCTACACCACTGTTCATTACTCTACCATATGATGTGCACTTCATCATTATGGAAACTATGGACATTGACACACTTGTGCGCCTTCGCCTTACTTGCCATAGTGCAGACCTTTGGGTTTCAGCTACTCTTTCTATTCGGCTTCAACATATTTTAAAACATTTTATCGCTCAACCATCCTTTTTCAAAACCATGATGGACCTCACTGGAACTATTATTTCTGGAATGGCTATGGCACAGATCTTTTATCCAAGCAACTTCTACAAAGATTGGACCCCATCTATCTTAACCCTTTATACCCCACGCGATACTGCCCTTCATTTCATTTCCTACTTGGTTAAAGAAGAAGCATATATAGGCACAAACCTTCCTCCCAACTGGTCATCAAGATATGACATTTTTCGACGTTTAGATGGCGATGAAGATGATCCACGTGATGCAGGAGGTGTCATGCTCTCTCGTAGTGGTTCAAACAATACCAAGCTGCAAATCAATATTCGTATAGGAATGCAGTCGACACCACTTTTGCCGATTACCAGTGAATGGAGCACTATAGGATATGGCTTTATCAGCACAGGAACATTTTGCTATGCATATCACTCTCTGGCCATTCAACAAAGAGCACTCATTAACACCTATCATCCATTATGTGGAAGTTACTACAACATCCTTCTTATGGAGAATGGAGGCCAAGACCGTAATTGGAAAGAGCATGAAGAAGAAAGAAGATTGATGGAAAAGATGGGATGGGATATTCAATTTATAGGGAAGCCTTGGAAAGATGTTGTAACTTGTCAAGGTGAGTGATATAATTTAACAGCTGGCTGTTAATGCTGAGATTATATGAAAATTAAAGGGAATAATAGCCACATTCAAAAGCGGCATTACTGCAAATCTGGCCAATGCGCTTCTAGCCAACGGTACTTTGGTGACAAATACTGTGTGGTAGGGCGTCTTCAACCCCTCAACAGCTGGGATGGACCAATCAAAACTACAAATGTGACAGAAAACCATACTGTGTGGTGGAGGCTAGGAGGGCATGGTTGTAGTGAAGAGCAATTAGGCTTTGAAAATATTGCTCAAGAGGTTGAATGGCAAAAATTAGGATGGTCAGTGCAGGCTTGCAAGTACTTGAGGCTGTCATACTGATTTTACCTGTATAGTGGCCAAAGCAACCTATAACAGCCTTCTAATAAGCCTTGGCTCACGAAGGCACTGACAGAAAGCTGATCTTTAATAAAAACATTTAAATTGTAAACACCTTTATATATCAAGCTGTGAAGCCCTCCACCACCACATAAGCCTGCCATTTAAACATGTCTCTCCCCAAAGGCCTGCATTGATTGATAAAGAGATGGCTTTACTATATACAAGTAAGGATTAATTGGCATTTCAAATGAACACAATACTCACCTAATTATCTTTAGCTGAAGAAGATTGTGTTTATGCAACTTGGGCAAGACTGTTTGAATAAACCCTGATGCTGGAAGCATCAATGAAGGGTTATTATCTTGAGCGCAGCTTAGATATTTTTGTAGCAAAAGCTGTGCTTTATTTTCTCTTTCAGCATTGATCGAATTGGTAGATGTAACAATGTTTGATAAAATGTTTGGATGATCCTTGAAGAGGACATTGAAAACAGCAGTTAAACACTGCTCTCTATGCTGTAAATGAGGTTAAACAAACTGATTGAGGTCATAATATTAATAAATTACCTGGATAGTAGCCAGGTCTAATTGATAAGATAAAGCATGGGTTCTAAAAAAATGGATATCACAATATTCTTGAGACCATACTTTAGGAAGGCTGTTTGTTGCTAAAATGGTGACATCCTCATCAGGCCTGCTTGATAACTCTAAAGTGGCAATAATGGCAATGTAAGAGTCATATCTGCAATGAATGATAATTTAAACTGTATAGCCAATTTAAAGGAAGCTATCTTACTTTAAGGCTTTATATTCTTCAGTAACAATAACAGCTTGCACATTGCTTGGCCATAACACACGAGCCCAACAAGTGCCATAATGATCACATACTTGAAGCCAAAGATATTTTGCTGTGATTTTTTTATCTTGAAGTTTGGCCATAAGAAGAATCTGAGATATTTTTGCTGTATGAGATATATTGAAACAGGGGATTAAATGGTATTGTTACTTACACGATCAACAGGAGCACCCTTAAAAGTCCAATGGAAGTTGCTTCCATGATTGGCAAGATAAGCAACTTGTTTAATGGTTTTAATGTTGGCAAAAAGGGGTGATAAGTAGCCATCTGAAGTCTAAGGGAGTATAAAAGTTAATAATACGTGCAGAGTGCATGATACAACATACTGTACTAGGAAGCCAATCATTGGGTACTGAAATGTGTGGTTGGTGAGATTGAAGTGTTATATTGTCTTCATCTTGCATTAATATCCTTTGAGAGTAAAATGCAACATGCTCTCGGTACTTTAGCACTAAATGATGTGTATATATTTACAGCTGAACAAGAACTGGATTAATCAATCACTCACTTTGACATGATTTACGAGACACTTTGATGTCTACTGCAGTGTTTACTGCAGAGGTAAGATTGGACATAGGTATAATTATAGGACTTTGTGATGCTGAGGGAGTATTGATGGCTTGCTCGATATGGCTGGTAGGTTGAGACATTGAAGGAGGAAGATCTATACATAGCATAAGTACAGAGTGATTCAAATGTTGTCTAAATATATAGACCTGTACATAGCTCAGTTTGGGTTTGCTGAACATCTTCCATAGGTGCTTCTTTAAACCATGTATTAAGATTTGAACTAGCACCATTAAGTTTGAAATAATATACCTTCATTGAGATTGATGGAATTTTCTGCCAGATGGCTAACAGGAGCTGTACACTGTGCAGGAGGATGAGATATTACAGCTTGAGCTGTCATTTGTGGCTGAGTGTTTGATGTGATATGGTCTATAATAAGAATGGTGATTTTAAGGAAAAATTATAGCATATGTGAGCAGCATGTACATACCAGATAGCTCAGAAGCAGCAGCAGTAGCCAAATCATCAATGTTATCTGGAAGTGGAATGAGGTCTCCCCAATATTCAGCTTCATCATCTGACATAGTGATTTCACTGAAATTAGATGCAAAGGGTAGAAAGAGAGAAAGGGTGATGAGGCCCCTTAGAGTTACATTTATATACCCTTCTATTAAACCAAATATGTGTAAATATGATCAAAGTCACATGTTCTGCTTGTTTTACATTGAATAATTGAAAATGAGAATGTTTATAACATATTAAAGTTTAATTAATGCTTTCATTGGCTGTGCACCCTTCTTGAAACATTTTAGTCGATATATCATCACAAGTAACATTGTATGAAGCAAGTTACATAAAGGCATCATAGTAGAAGCAAACTTGAAGCAATATAACCATTTAAATGAAAGATTTCATTCAAATGTGTAACATCTAATCATAATCAAATAAAATGGAAACCCTAATGTCAAAGGGGAATGAGCCTATACATAAATGAGTTCAATGATATGATGAAGATGGTGAATCATGGAAAGAGTGTGGTAATTGTAAGTCATCACCACACTGTTTAACTTTAGCCATAACAGTAGTAACAAATGTCTCTACTGAGATTCTATCTTCTAAAGGTGTTTGAACATATCTCCAACTAATTTCTAAGACACTATGCACTATCCTCTGAATGTGGGGTCGAATGGTGTCTGGAAACGCATGCATGCCTAAACTAATAACTGTATCTCTAACAGCATCAGAGGCCTCTATCCATTGTGGCAGGGTAGTAGGAATAGCTTGGCTAGGAGGAACATCCTCATATAGCTGTCCATATACTGTTGGATATTCTGTATTCTGAAGTTGCTATAAGTGTGTTGTAATAACAAAAGTGAAAACATTGCCCTCTACCTCATAATTTTCAACATGATTCCAAAAGTCTTCAAAGTCTTTAAACTGTTCATCATATAGTCCATCTTGGCTAATGGGAAGGGTCTAAATATGCTATTAGCAACAAGTAATAGTTCTGCATGATGAGCTTACAATATCTTCCACATTCGCTTGAATAGCAGACAGTGTAGGGTCCTCATGAAGAAGGGGTGATATATGAGGAGATAAAGTGAGAGATTGAAAAGAAACTTGAGCTGGTATTGTATCTTTCTTTGATTCATCTCCCATTGTGATATCATTTGCTGAAGCCTCATCTGTGGCTAGCATAGAAGATTGTATAGGTTCATTGACATCTATATCCATAGCTGCAGTATCTGAGATAGATTGAGTGCTTGTAGGCCTAGTAGATCTTTTGATAAGATCACTAGAGGCATGGTTTAAACCTTTGGTAGGGCGAGCTATAAATCAAGTTGAATGAGTACAATGTCCCTATAAGCCAAAATGAGTAAAATGATTTACTAGAATTTAAGCCAATTATATGTTGTTGAGTGGCTTTAAAAGGCTTTAGGTGTGCAGATTTGCCTTTATGTGCATTGTCTGCAGATCTGGACTGCAAAATTGATGGCTTTAACAAAGGGCCTTGACAAGAATTTGTTGAGGAAACTTGATGGGCTTGTGTTGCCCTTTGACTTTCCATAAACTCTTCTAATGGTTCCTGGCCTGCAATAGACTCTGGAGCTGGGGAAAGGCTAAGAGAGCGAGCTGAAGAATGTTGTAGAAATGTAGTATCTTTTTGAGGATCTAAATGAGGTTCAGAAAGTTGCTGCATTTGAAGACCATGTTGAGTCAAAGAGTGAGAGGATAGTTGTGATAAGACTGGTTGAGGGAAAAAGTATGTTGGAGTGGCTAAGGAAAAAAGGGAGTTGAGAAATGGTGGCTTTTCAGGGTTATTGTCTTGATATTGTGATAAAGTTTGAGAAAATAGCATTTTCCAAAGGGGATGTTGTGCTAAGTTTTGAGCAGCCTTTGCAAAATTGGAAATAGAATATTCCTTCTCAATTGGTTGTGTTGGCAATTCATGTACCACTTTGATATTTAGGCGCTTGCGCACATTACTGTATGTTGTAGGATTGTAAAAAGCAAAAGAGTTGAGCTCTTGTCCAGGTGACCAAAATACTTGAGCATCATTGTCTGTTATATGGAACAGCTGTTGTTGGATGGATAGCTTGAGCTCTTTAGAATTGTCAAACATCCAGGAACCAATCTAATAGTCTGAAATTAGCTTGCTTACAAGAGGTTTTAATAATGAGCTCACATTATTCAAAGCTATCAAGTCTGCAGAAGATGCATTTTGATAGACTGTGTAAATGTTGGCATTATTGGGCAAAAGAGACTGTTCATTATTATTTGGCAATTGTTGTTTTTGTCGACAGGCTGCCAGTATTGCAAGGAATATAGAATCAACTGAAGAATCCCATTTTGGTTCTGAGGGGCAGACTTGACTGGCTGCTATAAAAGAAAATGTAGGATTGAAGACTTTGTTGGCTAAATGACCTCCTGAAAGCATCCAGACCAGCTGGAGATGCAGCCTTTAATGTGGATGTGATATGCTTAAAGTAATGTAGCTTACTAGTTGGGCAACATGCTGTGAGGTAGATAAGCATCTGACCAAAGGTGTTAAATGTTCTTTTTTGCCAGAAAGAGGTATGATTAACAGCTAATAGAACAGTTTAGAGGGTTTTTTTTGTTTCAGTAAAATGCACTCACAAAAGAGGGCTGTGGAGATGTTGCTGTTAAATTGGCAAATGCAAAGGTGCCAGGAGTTCTGATAGAGGGCTGAGATGAATTTAATAGGTGATGATGGCTTGAAGGATCTTTAACACCCTTAAGAGATGCAATTAAAGACTCCATTGCTTTAAGGCGAAGTGCAGAAGAAGAATTGGGTTGAAGCCACTTGAAACATTTTTCTTCTTGAAGCATTTGATCTAAAATAGAAAGATCCATAAAATCTTCTAAAGAAAGAGTTCCCTTTTGAGACTTGATAATCTTAGAGTGTGAAGGTGAGGAGATGCAGTGCCATTGAGCCCATTGATCAATAGAAACTTCTGCAAAAGGGGCCAGTTGAAGTAAAGCTGCTTGCATATACTGTAGTAGTGGCTAATGCAGTTTATGAGCTATAAGCATATATGGACATCATAAGACTGACCCAAAATGCATGCCCTTTCAACAAGCTCAAAATAGATTTGGTAACAAGCTTTCTCCCAATTGGAATCCTTAAAATTCCAGAAAGAATGGTAATAACTTGAGGGTGAAGCAGTAGGGGTGCATGCTCAGGTTTGATAAGTTGTTTACTATCACCTGCCATTACTGTCAGTCAGAAATATAGAAAAATATAAAAAGCAGGTAGGTACCTTGAAGATGTCTATGGTGTATAGGAGAGAAATTATGTCCACTGATGAGCCTTAAGTCTTGATAGGCTGCTAAGGATCTGACTGCCATGATATCCAATGTATTTAAAAAAGACAAGTAAGAATCAGCAGAACTGAGAGGCTTGAGGCCTTGATCTTTGAGGTTAGAAGATTGAATGTAGCTAAAAATGATAGCTTGAGGGAGAGCTTGTAAAAGGGCTGCAAAATGACTTTTAGTGAGGATGCTGCATATAGACATTTTTGAAGGCTCACATAGAGGTAAGAAGTTAACTGCCCATAACAATTTGGGTGTATACAAGTTTTCCAAACTTTGCACATAGCTTCCATTTTTAATGCCTTGAAGGAGAGCATTGAAGCGATGGCGGTGTGATAAGGTGATAAAAGGGCCAGATTTTAAGTATGCAATGGGCAGTCCAGAAATGGAAATGGGTGATGAAAGGGCAGGCTGGGAAAGAGAAGTCCAAAGGTCATCTGAAATGAAAACTGTACATGGATGGTGAAGGCGAAGGTCTCCAGAGGCAAGAGAGGGAATAAGCTGAATGATATGGTCAAGATCAATAGGCCTTTGGAAGGGATGTGGGGTAACTGATAAGGTAGAAAGAAGAAAGGGGCCTTTGGCAACAGATTCTATAACATCCTTAAAAGGCTGAAAAGAGTGGTCTTCAATTTGTGAAAGATGGTGTAAAATGGAGTTGATGATTAATGATAAAGGTTGAGGTTGAAGAGAGGACATATTCTTCAGATCTTTGAGGGGTAGTAGTAAGGCTGAAGTAGCTGCAGCAGTCATTGATGAATTGTGAGGTGGCTACTGATGCTGGTGTAGAGGGTAGAGGCTGAAAGGGAAGCTTGGTGACATCACATATAAAATATGTGGATATATATATGTGCACAAAACTGCTGACTCAGCGTGTGTGTAAATGGTCATGTGATGATACAACATCAAGATAGAAGTATATTTGGATTTGATAACTTTTGAGCTTTAAAGGGAAATTAGCATGTTGATACTGCTTAAGGAAGCAAAACAGTTTGAATTGTATAGTGTGATGCTAAACAATGGGTGTTACAGAAGGTAAAAAGTTCAAATGTCCACATTCAAGATATTCAATGAACTGATCTTTAGACAGCAGATACAGGATAAATCCAAGAAAGAGATAGTTAGGAAGTGATGTTAGAGTGGAGGCATTTTTAAGTGGAGTATTGTTGTAAAAGCGATATCTTGTTGGATCAGTAAGATCATATAAGGTGAAGGTAAAAAGACCATTAGGAAGCCATTGAATGTGGTACTTGACTGGAATAAAAGTAAAGGGACCTGTATCACAAGAGTATGAAGGCCAAAAAGTATTATAAAAGAAGGAATGACAGTCTTGAGCACGGTGTGCACGTATAGAAGAAGGCTCTGAGTACCGAGCTAAAACAGAGGATCGGTCCAGTGAAGGATTTAAGGGGCCATCACCATTCCAAGCTTTTATAAGGACAGTGGTGGGAAATTGGACCAATAGTGGGTGTTCACCTTTAAGCCGGTGATAACAGCTAGACAAATTATATAAAGTGAAACGAAAGTCTGCATATGGATAGTGGCGCCATATAGTGGTGAGGTGGTGACCACCTCTCTCCTCTAAAAATGCTTGAATGTCAGCATTGAAATGAGGAGGGTCTTGAGCTTGATGTATGGCTAAAGCATCTTGGGTAGGAATGATAGCATTGTGCTTAATATCTGGTGGCTCCCTTTTAGGGCTAGGTGGCAAAGGCTGCCCAGCAGTAGGTGTGGGAGGCGTATTGGGCCTAGAGCTTGATATAAGCCACAAAGAGCTGAAAACTGTAAGAGAGCCAATTTGAGGTAGGTATAGGGTATTTGGACATGGAGGCTGGTTGGAGTGTAGAGGAGGCCTAGATGAACAGTACTGCATTGTTGGAAACCCTAAATTTGGGAGGTGTGGATAAGGTGTGCTTGATTCCATATCTGTAGCTGAGTGGTGAGATAACAAAAGGGGAAAGGACAATATATGAAAATTACTTTAAGGCAGTAATCACACAATACTGGCTATGAAGTAGAGCAGGAGTGCTTATGACTAATTTTGCCAAGGGCTTTCTGATGGAGCATTAAGTACCATTGTATTTTAAATGCTGTATAGTGCTCACCCAAATGATTGACTCTAAATGATAGCTTGAAAGTGCACAAAGGTGGAGGTTTGCACAGTGAAAGCAACTTTTAGGGTCAGGTGCTCTGCTTCCTTTATATACACTGGTATAGAAATGATCACATGACTTATGCATATTATTGTAAACATACAAAAACAAAAGCAAATAAAAAGACTAAAAAGCAGCATATTGTGGCTCTGGCCAAAAGTCAGGTGCAGAAGCAATGTACTCTTGGATAGAGACTGATGTCAGAGAGGTTGCACTGTGTGTATAATAGTAAGAAGAGAGCCACCCCCATAAAGGAGAAGTAAATGGCTCTGGTATGGAAAGAAGAAGAGTGAGATGTGTAATAGTGCATGGGAGCAAAGTGAGCAAAGTATAAAGTTCCTTCTGTAGATGGCATTAGCTTGCTTGAATGGTATCCAACATTGATGGTGCTAACCTTGTGAATTGAGGTCACATTTAGCTGGAGGTGAAAGTGCTTCACAGCAGGAAACAGTTTGAAGAACTGATCTTGATGATTGGAAAGAGGATAAATAAAAGCTTTGGTGCAGCTTTTAGCCTCTTGATCGCACCAAATGTAAAGGGAAGAAATAGAAGGGAGCACAATGCATGGGGAGGTGTGTGAGAAACCAATAAAAGTGAAGTCAATGGCTTGAGTGAATGAAAAGTGAAAGGTGCTAAGGTTTGAAAACTGAAAAGCTTTGACAATAGTTAACAGTGAGGGCATATAGTGTGAGGAGTCTAAGATGAAGCACAAAGCTTTCAAAGTAAAAAATGGATTGCAAAAAGGAGGAAGGTGGGTAAAGCAATGAATGCTTGCATCTACTTCTTGACACTCATGGTAGAAAGAATTGAAGCCATGAGAACCAGATTTGATGATATGCTGAGTGGCATCATTGTGGTACAAATGACAATCTGTAAATGAGATTCAATACAGAAAGAAAATGGCATGCTCAGCTAAGAAGGTAAACTTACATTGTGCTTCAAAGGTAGAACTTTGCTTCCATGGCAAAAGTTTGCTGAATGCCATCATAGTATGAAGCTTGATAAAAAGCAAGGAAAATGTTAACTCAAATGTTCCAAGGAGAAGAAACAACACAAAGAGGGCTGTGCTCACAGTGGCAGTTGAAAGAACAAAGTGTGATGAAAGAAGATTGAGCAGAAAGGCAGTTTTTATCAGAGAGATTTGTGGCTGTGCTAAATTTGTTGATATTGATGAGCAATCATGTGACTTTGTTGTAAAGGATTAAAGTCACATGACCTTGTTGTTCAACATGTAAGTCATGTGACTTGCAGTAATATCAAATCCACGTACCTGTAAAGCTGAGCAGCAATTAGGCAGTCATTGAAATTTGCACACTTGTAATGCTGTAATAAGCTTTTGTCATTTTCAATATCAGACATAACAGATTGATAGCATAATCATATAAAGGATGTGGCATATCAAAAACAGTCTTACTAATAAGCATATAAAGCAGACAGCATAATGGCAATGAGGGCAAAGGTGTGCAAAGGTGTATAATGCTAAAAAAGAGAAGGTAAAAAATGAAGCAGCTGTGATTGAATGCAAGCCTCATATTGTGCTTGAGTGAGAATATATAGCTGAAATCCAAGTTTGATATAGTTGGGTGCAGTTTGAAAAGTTAAATAATTGAGGTGAGGATGGGTGTTATAAAAGGTATATGTAGTTGAAAGCTGAACATCATGGACAGAAAATGTTAACTGGCCATTAGGCAGCCACAGAATGCGGTATTGTACCTGTGTAACAGGCATTGCTTGATAGAGGGGTACGCATAAAGGCCACTGAGTGTGATAATAGGTGGAGAAGTGGTGAAGATCCATAGAGCCTATACGGTTGAGGTATGTTGAGGAAGACATAAGATCAAATAGAGAGTGAAAGGTAGGATAGGTTGGAAGTATGGTGGAGGGGTGAATGAGTGAAATGATATTATGAAGGCTTTTGTTGTAAAATGTAGGATGCCACCCATGATTGTTTTTATAGGTGGAATCTAATTGTGTCAAGGCCAGTCGAAAATCGGGGGTGTGAAGTGTTAACCACATTGTAGCATAGTCAACATTTATTGATGTGAGGAACCTTTTGGTATCTTGATCCAATAACCCTGGAAGATTTGGTTGAGGAATGGAGGCAAAAGATGTTGGTGAAAAGGGGTAAATGGGTAAATCAGGGTGAGTGGCAAGAGGGGAGGTATTTTGAGGTGAAGGAGGGCCTTCTTCTGGGTCATAGATGGTATCTGGTGAGGTTGAAAGTTGGCGATCATCCATAATTGCATTTGGAGGAATGCTTCTAACACCATCTTCATATATAGCATATGTTGCAAAAAGTGCAGCTCTACGGCGAGCAAATAAGTGGTTGACAGTTGGAACAGATGGAGAGGGTGTTGATATAGGTGAAGCAGGAACAGTAGATGATGGTGTAGGTGATCTGCTGAAGTAAATAGGATGGGGGCCACCTGGACTTGGAGGTGATTGAGAAAGTGGCCTGTCATCGATAATAGATGTAGGTGCTGATGGTTGAGAGGCTGATTGCCTAGATGTAGGTGTGTGAAATGTTGACACAAAGGTAAAGGTTGGATAAATGTTGGAAGTCTCAAAATTTCAACAGTTTAGATTATAAAACAGTGTGGCAGACAGCGTGAAACATACTGGAGCTGGCATAATAGGTGAGCAGCACAGAACTGGTAATGGAGCTTATGCAGAGGGCAATGTGCTGTATAAAGATTTTGAGAAGTTAGAGATGGCAGGCCTACAAATGCTTTGTAGAATGGCAGCTTACATGCAAGCCTTGATAGAAGATAGAGGGACAAAAAGAGGGCAAAAGTAGGAGAGGGCAAACAAGGGGACTATTTATATATTTGAGTGATTTACCATATGAGCAAACAAATATAAATAAAGCAGGAGAGTATGAGTTTAATGCTTTTGGTGCTATAGAGCTTGTAAATAGAAAAATGAATGAAAAAGGTATAAAGACTGCATGTGCAAATATTGAATGGGTTTAATGAGCCTACAAGAAGATAAAAACATACAAAGTAACAGTTATATAAACGACCTACTCAGAAGGGAGAGATGGAGGTGAAGCCACTAATCTGAGCTCTAAATTTTCTCCAAAAGCAGATAAAGAGTTATGAAGCTGGCTGATGAAATTATCCCAGCCAAGCTGGTCTTTGACTTGAGGGCTTTTAGAGAAGGCAAAAGCAATAAGAAAAGCTTCATGAACCACCCTCTGAACATGTGGCCTATCCTCTTGTGTAAATGCATGAAATGGCGTAGCAATAGTAGCCATTCTTTCAGCAGCAGAAAGATTAAGCCACTCTTCTGTATGAGTAGGGGTTGGCATAGAGGTTGGGGCTTCAAAGTAGAGTGTATCTTGAAGTGCCAAAGGGGATTCAATATTCTAAAGTGCACAAAATGGATGATAAAACTTTGTGACATAAAATCTGAGAATGAAGACATACTCTAGCAGCTTGCAGATAAGAATTGAACAGGTTGAGGTCCTTATCAGTAGGGGCTTCATTATCAGGATAGGATATAAGCTGTATACTAGTTAGCATACAAATGAAGCGGGCAGAGGTAAAGCTCATTTACTTGCTCCAGCTCTTCATGAATGCTGCTGTGGCTTCCTTGAGAGCCTAGCAGGTAAAATTAATACAGTCACTAATAATGCAAGAATGAACTAAAGGTACCAGGCTGCATAGGATCATCTTCAAGCTCATCATGATCTTCAGTGGCCTCAGATATGCTGCCATTGTGATGGCCTTTCATATAAACTGCTTAGCAATGACTTTAGCTAAATACAACAGTACACTCACCTTCTCTATCAGATGCTCCATCTTCCTCTTCTTCCATGTCAACATCCTCTTGAGGTCTACTCTTTTTAGAGAGTGGTTGGCTATCACCATCAGAGTGGCTGTGAGATATTGCTCTTTTCTTCTTACTGGCCTCTGCAAGGGGCTCTGGAGAGCTGCTATATTGCTCATCATCTGTTTCTTCAGAGTTGAACTGCTGGTGAGGCTCTATATTAGAGGCCACAGCTAAAGCAGCAGTTGCAGAATGAGCAGAGGCCAAATTAGAAGGTGAAAGTGGTGGTGATTGGATAGAATGAGAGGATGGAGAGGCTTGATGTTGATTATTCCTTGCAGGAATAGGCTGAAAAAGGGTCTTTCCTCCCCTTTTAGAATGTTTTGCAGCACGAACAACTGAAGGCTGAGGGCTTGCATGGTCCACTTCAGACTCCCCTGAATCATTAGCATGTAAAGAAATGGGTGCATGCTGAGGTGTGCCTGGTGCAGAGTCCACTTCCATATCTTCACTTTGTGAGAGAGGTGGTGATGGATGATGAGGTTGCAAGGAGGGTGCTTCTTTTGGCACTATAGCTTCTAAAGAAGCCTGCATGTTGGAGGGTGACATTGGGGGGGTGAGGTCAACATCCATAGTGGTTGATTGGATAGGAGAGAGGGGCAATGGGGTGAGGGATAATAAAGGATTAAGAAAGGTGGGGTGGCCATTATGTGAGCAGAGATAAGATGAGAGGACATTAGTGATGAGCTCATTCCACATAGGCTGCTGAATTAGATTTGTCACAGCATGGCTAAAGTGGTTTAAAGACCAAACAGTTTGGCTAGGCTGTTTAGGATCGACATAAACTGGTTGAAGATTGGTGGGCTTGTTGAGGATAGGAGCAGTGTGACCAGGAATAATAAAGGAAAAAGGGGTAGGAGCCTTGGTATCAACCCAGAAGTAGTTGTCTTTGCCTGGCAGAGCATGTGTGAGGTGATTTTTTAGCTCATCCATAATCTCTGAATAGGAATCCAGCATCCAATTGGCAATCTGTATGCAAGGTCAATAGAGAATATCAATGTTATCTATAAAGCATACCTGAGACAAGGTCTGTCTAGTCTTATTATTTGCAGCCAAATACACACCAAAAATTGATGTAGAAGCAGGGGGGAGGAGCATTTTAGGAAAATGGTCAGATGGATCTTGAGGATCATAGGCTTGAATTTTGGCTTGTTCACAGGCAGTAAGCAAAGCCAAAATAATGCTGTCAGGTGAGTCCATCCATGAGGCTTCATTGTTGCTACTAGACCTTGATGCTTTTGAAAACGGCTTGAGGTACTTATTTGCCAAAGTGCTGCCCCCTAAAATCCAAATCACCTTAAAACCTTTCAGCCCAGTTTTAGAAAGGTGAGTTGCATAAAAGTCTTACCAATTGCACTACTGGAAAGAGGCTTTGAAAGATTTGTATTTTGATGGCTTGCGATGAAGTCTTTCTAGCTTTGGTATATAATGTATTTAACAAAAGCTTTTGAGAAGGCAATGCTGTCAGAAGGACGTTGCATAGTGCATGTTAAACACTTACCTGACCCTCTTTGGCAAAGTCAAGATAAGTGAAAGCACCAGCTGGCCTGAGCCCTGGTTGAACTGGCACCAAATGTTGATAAAGGGTAGAAGGCTGAGGGTATACTGCTAGATCAGCTACAAGCTGGTTCATTGCAGAGATCCTGTCTTCAATAGGTTGCATGGGTCTAAGCCATTGGAAGGCATGTTGAGCAGCGTTCATTTGTTCAAAGCCAGAGATGGTGGATGGAAAAGGAGATTTTGTTTTTAATTCTCCTCTATTATTTTGAGCCAAAGAGGAATGATAGATGTTATAGGTTTCTTCAGGAGCAGCATCGAATGGTGATATCTGTAAATAAGCAGCTTGAAGATAGTGGAGGAACGGCTGATCCATAGAGAAATTAGAATACAGAATGACCTCTGCTAGAAGTGACTTGCCCATATCAACAAATCTTTTAAATGTTCAAAGACTGCTTTTGCTGGAATCAAGGCCTTAGAGAGTGGATTGCGATATAAAGTAAATAGTAGAGGAGCAATGGCAGGATGACCTAAAAGGGGCTGGGCTCTAGATGGAATGAGTTGTGTGAGTTGCCCTATTAAAGGGAGAGGATTGAGTAAAGGCAATTAAGGTGATATAAAATAGCACACACCTTGAAGATGAAGCTGCAAAGCAGAGGATAAAACAGATGGGCTCAAAAGCCTCATGTCACCATAAGTGGCTAGGCTTTGTTCTTGAAGCAAAACAAATACATTGAGGAAGGAGAGAATAGAGTCTGTAACGCTCAAAGGCATTAATGCAACATCTGCCAAATTGGGTGCTTTTAGGAGGCCCAGGATGATGTTTTGTGGTAAAGCATCTAACAAGGCTGTATTGCTATGGTAAGATGTATGTCAGTAAATGAAAATGCAGATGCTTACACAAGGGGAGGGCATAAATGATCCACAGCAGCTCAGGGCCATATATTGCCTGTATAGCCTCATCATCCTTAGCGCTTTGAAGGGCTGTAAAGCGATGTCTATGGCTGAGGGTAACCCCTTTGGTGGGGCCCAAGTTGATAATAGGAAGAGAGCTTGGAGGTGATGCATTGGTGACACCTTGAGGAACAGACAGCTCTAAATAATGGTTGTCTGGAATGAAGGCTAAGCAAGTATGCTGAGGACGTTGGTCTTGTAGGAGGAGAGGCCTGAGATTCTGAATATGATTACTATTGAGGGGTCTTTGAAAAGTGTGAGGGCTTAAAGACAGTGTGGAGCACAGGGCTGGGCCTTTAGCAAGGCAGTGGAGTGCTTGAATGTGTGTTTCAAAGCTGATGTCCACAATGCTGAGAAGGTCCTTAAGAAAAGGCTGAATGGTGCAGTGCAGTGTAGCCTCATTGAGAGACTGCTTTGAGCTGGAGAGGGCTGTTATAGCTGGGGGCAGAGGGGTTGCCATTTAGAACTAAGAGATCCAAAACTGATGCTAGAGAGGCAAAGTGAGGATAGGTGTAGAGGGGGGGAGCTTGCATGAGAGAGGATAAAAATGATTTTGAACAGTCACTTTTACATAATAATAGCTATGGTCACATGACTGGTGTTTCAAGCAAACAAAGTCACATGCTTGGTATGAGAGGAGAGGAAAGGAGATTAGATTAGATTAGATTAGATTAGATGTCAAACAAAATAGGATGAAATGTGCATGATAAATGAAGGTCTTATTATAAAACTGCATTGAAGACCATTCCTTTTGATGTGAGCGCTCTCAATGAGAACAATGTATGTAATTAAAGCAAAGGCATTTTAAAAGGACAAATGTATATGGGTACAAAGAAGCAGCAAATAAGCTGCAGTTTAAAAGGGAAATCTAAGAGAGAAAGTGTTCTACTGCCCATAAAAATACCTGCATCATATTGGTAAAGTTTTGGTTGTCCTCTTTTTGTACGAGCCAGTCAACGAAAGAAGCATCATCAACCCAGTGCATATTAAAATGAGCTTCTAAAAGGGGGCAAACTGTAGGTTCAAAATAGGCCCAATACACTACTGGAGCCACCATGTCTTTGTGATCTTTAGGGCATGGCTTTCCTGGCCCCTTGGCTGGATGAACACGATCATTGAAAAAGGGAGTGTGGCATTTCCAACACACTTGGGCATTAGAAGGATATTTGATGCTTTGACTCCATTGCACATATTGTGGATATTGGCGCTTGGGTGAGAGGGTAGAATTGTTGAGAAGCTTAATAATGGTGGGACATGTTAAAACATCCTTGGAGTGTTTAATAAGGCGGTGGTGAGGTGAGGCCAGCTTGCAGCAGGCACAGTGGCCTGCAACCTGGTCAATAGCCCTTTTTGCTCGTTCGACATCTGGTGTGAGAGCATCCAATTGAGTGTTGTATAGCTCTAAGGCATTTTGAGCTGGTGCTGCAAAGTGGGAACCATTGAACGCCAAAGTGTGGGCTGCTTGATCAGTGTGATCAGATGTGGATGCACTTCTAGGACGTCGTTGTCCAATGGTAGGAGAAGGTGGTAGAGGGGTAGAAATGATAGGAAGAGTGGGGAAGGTGGGTGGAATTATGGTAAAGGTACCATCAGGCTGAATCTGTTTCCATGATGGAGGAAGGACATCATGCTGGCGGGCACAAGCTGGACAGGGAAGATTGGTAGGGTCTGAAGTGCAAGTGGTAGCAAGGCCATCAAGAAATGTGGTAAAAATGGCTCTCCAGCAGCGCTTGAAGGGAAACTTCATGATCATGGCTAGTTCTGTTTGGCCAACATGTGCTGCAAGGGTTGGTGAAATTGAAGAGGAGAGATCGGTAATTTGAACTATGTGAATGGTAGCCCTGTGATGATTTCTTCCACCTCGTCCAGCCATTTGAAGTGCATCAACAACACCCTTGGGAAGGCCGATGATCCAAACTTTAGAAACATTGGGGTAGTCATTTCCTGGACCAAAAGCGTCTGTAGCGACCATAACTTTTGAAATGCCTGTTCTCCAGTCTGCAACCAAGGTTTGACGTTCAACATCAGTGATGGTATCATCACGAGTGCCACGATAGAAGCCGCAGTTTAAAAGTGAAGCCAATGTTTTCCCATGTTCAAGGCGTTGAACAAATACGAGCATACGCTCATCTGGAGCAAAGGATTGGATGTGGTGACGTATATCAGGAGTGATCATGGAAAGAGACTAAATGAGATATTAGACAGTCAATTTTCAGGTGGAATAAAGGTAGGGGCATACCTCTGTAGAAGCATCAGGAATGAGGATTGGGTTTGTAAACTGAAGTTCTGGTCTGTTGGAAGACACTCTGATTACTTTTGTGCCTTGGCCAGGAGCTAAATTGCATTGAGTTGATAGAGCTGAAATGGAAGCAGGAGGTATAGTGGCTGATAAAAGCACAACTTGAGCATGATGGCGACGCAAAAGCTTGACCTTTTCCATTGCAGGCCGATATTGAGACTCTGTAATGACCAGGTGGGCTTCATCAATGACAAAACGATTGATGTATATGCCTGAAGGAAGGGTTTGAACAGCTTGAGAGAAATGCTGAGACGGGGTGGCATCCAAGGAGATAAGGACAATGGGGTTTTGACCAGAGATGTTAGGTGATGAAAATGAAAAGATCTCATGTGGAAAGTTCATTTCAGTAAGGCGTCTATGCCAATCAGCTAGCAGTGAACGCAATGGACAGAGCACAATAGTGACTGCATTTTGCTCCAAAGAGGCCACGGTAGCCACTACAGCACTTTTTCCTGAGCCAGTGGGAAGGATGACTATGAGGTCTTGCTCCCATTTAAGACCTAATAGTACTGCTAGCTTTTGACCTTCATTTGACCATGTTGCTGTAGGCTTTGAAAGGATCTTTTGCAACATGGCTAGTGCCTGTGCATCACTAACAGGTTGGGCTGAAAATTTGGGATCAACAATGCAGCTTTGGTTGCTCAAAGTGTGAAAAGAACTTACGTGCCCAATGCACACCTGTTGGTAAATGTGAAGGAGGAGCTGCTAGTGGTATCATGGGGGCCGCTTGTATGTAAGAGGGACCAGAGTGAGGTTGCATAGCAGATGAGGAAGGTGAAGGAATAGTGCTGTGTAAAATTGAAGGTAAAGAGGGGAGAGGCCTTTGAATTGTTTGAGGAAAGGAAGTTTGCTCCACTACAACAGACAATATAAATATGAAGTGAAAAAAAGGGGTTAGAGCTTACCTTGTTGGGGCTGCACCAACTGAATTGGATGCTGCTTCACATCATTTTGAAGCAAAGGCTGAACGGTAGAGGAGTTCACAGTATTGGATAAATGAGACAATATTGTCTCCAATTGAAGTATTTTAGGCTGCAATTTGGCAGCAACGGCGGTCGCAATGGCATCTATAGAAGTGGATGATAAAGGGGAAGATGATAAACCTTGTGCAGGTGTTTGAAAAGTAGACGGTGGGGTAAAGTTTGAGCGTGCAGCACTGTTAATAGGTAAAAGCCTTCCACCTTTGCAAAATGTCAGTAAAGTCGAGGAGTGGCAAAATGCAGTCAAAGTGTCCATACCAGGCACCAAGTGAAGTAAAATCTGCCACCGCCTTGAAACTGTTAAAAATGGGCCTACATAGTCTTCTGGAAGGCCAAATGCTGCTCTTGAAGTAACACCATAATGCAGGCGATCTATAGCATGTGAGTGGCCTGCTTGAAGGGCATCAGTGGTATCTTGATCCTCTAACCAATCTTCTTCAAGGCCTGCATGAATCCGGCGAAAGGGAGTAGAAAACTGGCGCCACATGCGCACACCCATAGGAAGGTTTAAATGTGAACCAGTCCATTTTTCCATCTCTGTGCTGATGTCTGTGCTAGTGAATGGCTTTGAGTAGTTGACGAATAGATAGCCTTGATAGAGAGACTTGATGTAAGGGTCATCTGGCCAAAGAATGCAGGCACAAAGCTGAGCAAAGGGGCGACAGATTGCCTCTTTATAAATGATGGTGGCGGCCAGAGAGGCATTAAGAGCATGGGGAATGAGGCGATCAGTGCCTTGAGCTGCACGCATTTTATGATAGGTGCGCATGAGTACCACGTGGCCATCTATAATGCGAAGAGATCTAGGCATTCCCCCTAAGGTATTGGCAATGGGCATTGCAGTAAGCTCTGTGGTACGGCCAGGTGCTCCACAGTTCATTTCCACTTGCAGAAGGCAGAGGAGGTCCAGTTGGGCATAAGCGTGGAGCCATTGTGAAAGGGCAGTAGTATTCCACCGTACTTGCTCATGGGTGAAAGAGAGAATAAAGTGTTTATGAAGGGCACTGTGAGAGAAGATGTGTTGAGCGAGCTGATCTTTGTAGCCCAAAATGGGGAGGTTAGGGCGATGGTTGAAGATGGAGTATCCTGGCTGAGCATTGCCCATGTCATCTTTTAATGAAGGAATGTCAACTTGGAAAGGGTGATCAAAGAGCAATGTTTGAAGTAGCAAGGCAAGGGTGTGATCTTCTAAGGCTCCTTGGCAAGTTCTGAGTTGATCTAAGCTGATGTTTTGCCCTTTATAAATGAGAGTGGTATAGTTGGAGCCTTCTTTCCATGCCATATTGGGGTCACTTTGAGTGGCCATAACTATGCTGGTTGCTCTATGCTGAAGGCTAGTGATGGTGTGAAATGTAGTTTCATGTCCAGTAGTGAAAAATGGTTGATATTGGAGGATGTAAGCAGAGAGAGGTTGCTGAGATTGCTCAGCAGAGGTGTAAGCATTGTGACAGTACTCCAAAAAGAACAGACGCTAAATAATTGGTAAGTGAAGAGGGCGTGAGGGCTGCATAGTGTCTGCATACCATATTATAGCACATTTTGGCAAATATGCCTGTAACTTCTTGAGGCTTTTTGAGACTGCCATCTGGTAGCACTTGGGTGTGAATGATAAAACGAATGGTGAGGTCAGGATAGGGGTTTGTAGATGAAGGGGGTGGGTGATTAACAGCCCAGAGCAAATGGCAAATTTCACGAATCCAGTCATACTGATGATCAAGTGGAACATCTTCTCCAGACTCCATCCACTGGGGCAAGGCTTCATTAAATTCCCTTTGAAGGACCCGTGGCATCTGATGGGATGCAGGGCTTTGGCTTGCTTTATAGAGAAAGTAGAACAGCTGGAGCATAGGGGTAGTATAAGCAGAAAATGTGGTATCAGCTTGGTGTCGATGAAAAGGAGTGTGATTGTATTCTCTATAATGTTGTCAGTGAGGTGCAAAGGCTACTGTAATGAAAACTGACTCTTTCATATTGCTTGTATTCAAAATTTGTCTGGCCAATTCAGAAGTTGTAGAGATGAGGCTATAAGCATATTTCATGTAGTTTTGAACAATGTTGAGAAGGAGCCACGCAGGATCATCAAGAGGGGGAAGAGTGATCATATTGATGAGATGTTGAGGGTCAAATTGTGAAGTGTATGTGTGCCAATTGGTTGCAACATTCCAAGGGCTAATTTGACGGACATCTATTTCTGACGCAGCCAGTTCAGCAGGCTTGTCCAACTCGGTACGGAGCTTTTGAAGGTATTGAAAAGATGAGGATGAAGGAGGTGGCAGATATTTGGGCTGAACTTCAAACCAAGAGCGGTTGGGAGGGTTGGTTGAATAGCGTTGGATGAAAGCTGATTTTATATGAGATGACGGTTTAGACAAAACAATAGAGTGATGGTCTTTGAGGTGTTGGCAAAGACTTTTAGCGTGAGATGTAACATGAGAGCACTGTGGGCACTTGTAGCCCTCCACCGTCTCTAGGCCTGCAAATTGGGGAAGTACAGTGGTTGGAATAGCAGGCCAATGTTCTGTAATTTGGTTTGTAGCCACAAGGTTCTGAATGACTGTAGAGGTTGATAAAGGGTTGCGAGTGCTGTGAATAGAGGTAATGTGATTGGAAAGGCGAGAGGGTATGATGATGTGCTGGCATGGAAGGCAAATAATGGACTTGAGACGTCGATTGATCATAAAGCCCAGAGGGGAGAGATCTTTATTTGGAGTATCATAAAGCTGCATGGAATGTCAACTTAATAGGCCAATAGCACTCTGAAAAGCTTACACTGACCTCTTCATCTTCTGACTGATCAACATCATCTTGCAAGACAATATCTTCATCGAGGTTGTGTTCAGAAGGCTTTGGTGATAGAGGTAAACTGATTCTAGTTGAAGAGGTGGTTGGAGATATAGAGGTGTCTATGGACATATTTATAGGCTCAGATGAAGCAGGTGTTGTATTTGAGGACCTAGAAGGGTAGCTATAGGAGAGGGGAGATTTTGAAGGCTATTTAAAACAGGCATTAAATGAGAGGGTAATGATGTATTAAAAAAACAGTCTACCAAAGATTCTTGTAATTTTGTAGGCAGAGGGGAGAGGCCAGCTTGCTGTGGTGGTTCCATTGGTGCCATAGAGATCTGAATGTTATGATTTTCTGAAAAAGTGGTGCTATCTGAGGGGGGCTGAAATGGACTCAATACATGTAACATGACTCAAGTAGAGCTTTACACACCTGCCAGTTATCATGCTGAATGTTTTGCAAGTGTGTATAAAGTTGCCTGCATGTTAAAAATGTAGCCTGGCAAAGTGTGCCGTTGTGGTCAATACATCGGCAGATAATAAGGCCTGAGGTGTTCCTTTGAACCAAACACATAGGGCCGGTAGCACTAAGAGGTTTTTGATGGATTTCCCAGATATACTTTGTGCAGTTTCTAAAGTGTTTGCTGGGAGCACCATCAAATGAACAGTTGCAGTAAGAGCACAAGGCCATGATGAGAGGGAAGTTTGAGGAGTAGCAGGTTGCTGATGATAAATGGTGGGCAAGGGAGGCAAAAGGAGAAAATAGATGGTAAAGACCAATTACATTTATAGCTGGATTGTGTGGGTGTATTTGGTAGTATTGATGGTGATTAAGTAAGGGCTAACATCATTGATATATTGTAAAGTCAGCAAATATGATTGTGGCTGCATACAGACTTTTTAGATTGGGTGGAGCAGAAGTTGTTGATTGTAAAGGCCATTTAAAAGGAGCCATGGACGCAGCAAGGTGATAAGGCAGCAACTAATGATATTACACACCAAGCTCATATTGAATTACATATGGACTAGACAACGCGAAGGGGTACATGACTACTCATTGAGAAGTGAGGACATTTGCACTAAGAGAATGTTCTTCTCTGGAAGGGATGTGAAGCATTTATTACATGTAGGGCAGGCAGGAAGCTTAAAGTCAGCATTTTGAATGTGCCTGTGCAAATCCACTTTGAGGACAATGGCTTGAAGGCATGCAAAGCAGAAGCTGTGCCCACAGGGGAGGCTGTAAAAGGTGGTAAGTTGAGGGGGTCATAATCGCTGGTAGCTAAACTGGCTTGCCTGTGACTGCAAGCAGCAGAGTAGCATATAGTGCATTGTAAAGTGTCTACAAAAGCTGCCCACTTGGGTGGATTGTGCACCTAAAATGCAATACATGTATTAACATGGAGGGTACAATAATGCAGCCACAAAGTAATCACCAAATTGGCAGCCTTAATCTGGCCTTGAAGCTGGTGTATGGTGTCATTGAGTTGGCCCACCTCAAGTTGCATGTTATGTTTGAGCTGCTTATATGCCTGTAGTTGATGAGTGGGTATAAATGATGAGTGACCAATGACACCTGCTCACCTGCTTAAGCTGCTCAAGCTCAGAAGACTCATCATCTACTATGATAGGCTCCTGAGGGCTATCCCCCACAGTGTCCACAATGAAGGGGGAGTTAGAGGAGCCTGTTCCAGAAGTAATAGTAACTCTGAGGTTTATAGAGCTCATGGTGATGTTGAAAAGATGAAGATGACAGCAGACAGTGTGTGCCAATTTGACTTGATGCATGGGTGGTCAGAAACAAATAGCTGCAAACATTCAACAAAAGCTGGTCACATGATTTCAGTTGCTGTCAACAAATGTCATGTGACTTGGCAGTAAAGGGTAAAATAGCTACTTACACCAAAATATTATAATTGAGAGCACCTTACATGCTAAATGTCTTCAAAAATGAATATTGAAGATGGTAGCTGTATCCAGGGCAATTGTAAAAAGTATAGGCTCTTACCCTATGCTGTTGAAGTTAAAGGGTGGGTGCATAAGATCAAAATTAATGTTAAATGATAACGCTACCTCATAGTTCCCATAGCCATCATAGGTGTATATTAGAAGACAGAAATAAAAGCAAGTATGGCCTCAAATGGTAGTCAAATTGGTAGATGAATGCAATACATGCCTTTAAGCTATACGGCAACAGAGGGGCAGTGAAATTTAATGGGCACTAGTAATGAGAGACGTTAACATATAAGCTGCATCACGGACTTTAGTTTAACAAATAGCCGAGCTATCTCACTGCCACCTGGAAGCTGAGGCAATATGTTAAAAACTTGATAGAGAATGTGTCTATGCAATGCCCACCCCTAAGCCTTAACGGTTTTGGGGGCAAGTGCTCCTTATGATTGCACATAGGGACAACAATCAAGCGAGGCATGTAAACCTAATCTGGTTTGCAACACATTGCCTCCAGTAATCACTAACTATAACCTAAAAGCTTGCCGAGGCTCCCGAGCCAACTCGTTCCCCCGAGCCAGCGAGGCACCGAGACACCGAGACACATGCAGGCGTTGTAGCCCACCCCTAAGCTTGAACCCTAAGCCCTAACGGACAAGCGCAGACAGGTGTTATTTCAACCAACCTTGGAGTGCTTAAAGGTGCTTGTGCTTCTTGGCTATTTAGAATACTTGACAAGGCAGGATAAATCACATTAGGAGCAGCTCTAAGCATGCAACAAGTTGACAGAGCAGATAATGAAAGGAATTTGGGTGTGGATTTCAAAACGGTACGTACAACAAAAACACTGATAAGGGCTATGCGAATGTCATGGTGAACTGGTGGTGATACAGTGTTCTCCTAATAGTAATAGAGCTACATGACGCTGTTTGCTCTGCGACCATGAGTGTGAACAGGCCAAGATAATGTAGTAATGGGAAGGCAAAAGGGATGTGAGAGCAATAATGAATCGAGTGCGATGATTGAAAAGGCAGTAAACTGCACCAAAAGAGGGTGAAAAGACAGAGGAGGGGGGAGATCAAGGGCGCCCGTTGAAAGAAACTGCAATAGGAAGAGGATCATCTCCAAAGCGGTCATGTTTGTAGCGCTGAAGGTCTGCCCAAAACATAGCATGCTCTGGATTAGGGTGAAGTGTGATAAAGTGGATAGCGCGAACGGTAATGGGGATCCTATCCAGGATTTGGAAGAGGGCGATCTATGGACGGGGTAAGTGAGCGAAGGGAGAAAGCAATAAAAGGAGTAAATACCTGCTCGATAGCCACGGTGTTCTGTTGAAGGGTGAGATTTTGAAGTGCTGGAAACACCTGACGAAGAAACATGCGATAGGTAGAGAGGGAGGTTGCGAGGGGTTCCCAAGATGTAGGTGCTGCGTCTTGATACACTTCAAGGGTGTGAACTCTGTTGAAAACGGGCACCGGATGAAAGGGGAGAAATGCTAAGAAGGACAAATCGATAGCCTTTCTGAAGCAGAGGCGAAGGGAGGTTATAGAAGTGAACCTCTCTGCAGCCATTAAAAGGATGGGGCGCGCGAGGGGAGGTTGATCCAAAATGAAGGAGAGTTGAGTGAGGTAGATAAAGGGATTATCTTCAAGGGTGACATTGGGAAAGGAGAGCCTGTAAACGATCTGGGCCACCTCTCTTTCAAATCTCTCTGCACCAGCAGCAGTCACACGAATGACATGCTTGAGAGTGTAATTGGCAGTGAGAGTTTTTCCTGGCACTCTGTTAGCAAGCAGAAGGCTCTGCAGCCGATATAAACACCTACTAGAAAGAAGCTCAAGCCTAGATTGGTGATGCAAGGAAGTAGGCGCCATGTGTATGTTGGTAGGTGGGCAAAGAAGATGGGTGTGATGCAGGCTAATTGAAAATTGAATGTGTGTATGGGTCAAGGTGCACTACATCAGTTGTGATTGCAGCTCACTGTTATAAACCTCAAATGTCAAAGTAGGCTGGGGAGAGAGAAAACCTGTGTGTATAGGTGTGTATGTGTGAGGAGGAGGAAAGTGAACAGGTGTTGGGTGGGCAGACAGAGTGGAAGGTGGTCAGTGGCTGTGCTTATCTGATCAACCAAACTGATCAACACACTTAAAAGGGAGTCATGTGACTGGACAGAGCTGTGTGGAGAATATGTAGAGATTAGATGAATGGATTGGCAAAGTGTTGTGATCAAGGAGATTGTGAGAGGATAAGTGAGAGTAAACAGGGCTCTAAGAGGGCTCTAAGAGGGCTCTAAGAGGGCTCTGGGAGGGCTCTCAATGTTGAATATTGTGTGTGTGTGAGGGGGAGTGCAAGTGCAAGGCAGCTCAAGGTTAGTAGGGAATACAGGAAAGAGAAAGACTCACAGTAGAAGGCACCAAATAGCCAATGACACAGAAATGATGGGACAAACACACAGCAGGCAGTGGAGAACAGAAGGGGCATTGACATTGGTACAGAGAGTGGCATCAACAGGAACAGCAATAGTACACATGCTCAAAAGAGACAGACTTTCCCCCAACTTTGCCTACAAAACCCTATCCTGCAGACCCCACAAATAGGCCAACTGTTCTTGAAGAGTCTTGAGGCCAGTGTACTTCATGCCATGCAGAGTGGAGGAGGTGAGAGTCCAACCATGCCTGTTGGAGGGGGTGCCTTGGGTGTGGATGTGGGGGCGGTTGTGGCCATGCTGGATCAATCTTCCATTGATCTCCAAAAACTTGATAGGAGTGAGATGGTGAGGATAGTTGGGGTGGTTGGGGGAGGTGAGAGAATCCAAATGAGCTTGTCCAAAAGCTTTGAGAATCCCCTTGACCACTTCAGACTCCAAGGGCAAGATATGGAGGTGAAGATGAGTGATAGCAGGAGGAAGAAGGGCGATCAAACGCATGATGTCTGACTGTAAAGTAGGATGAGGTGGGGAAAAACAGTGCAGATAGGGGACAGACACTCACTTGAGACAAGGTTTGGACCTGAACCTCAATTACAAGCCTGGTAACACCAGAGAAGGAGGCCCAAAATCTGGGTGAAAGCTGCCTAAATGGAAAGATGACATCTGAGTTCCAATCTCCCTTCAAGCTGTGCAGAGACAACCAGAGGTTTTGGATGTTGGGGAGGGGTGGAGGGGGGTTAAGAACACTAAGGGCCTTGAAACCCAAGGAGTCCTCTCCAAAACAAAGCCATAGAGAGGTAATGTAGGTGTCCTTCAAAACCCCTAGGTGAGACTGCAGTGTGCTGCCCCTTTGAACAAGGACAGAACAGTATCTGACCTCCTCCAAGAAGTCAGAGGGAATGGCATCACAGGAGGGAGTGTCAAAAGACTCCAAGAAGTGGTCAAGGCCTTGCTCAGAGTCTATGCCTTGGATGATAACATCTTTGATGGGGAATGAATCCAACATCTCTAAAAGGATTGAGTGAGTAGAGGGGTAGAGTGACAGACAGCTAACCACCCTTACCTGAAGGTTGGAGGGGGCTTAAAACAGACATGATGGTGGTCAAAGTGTGCAGAGGGGGTGGTCAAAAGAGTTTTGAGAGGGGCCAGTGGTGGAAGTGGAGAGAGGAAGTGAAGGGAGTGGAGAGAGAAGGGGTGGGCTTGATATAGTGCTGAGTGGACAATGAGCTTGGGCCCAAGGGGAGTTTGAAAAGAGGGCACATGACACCCAAAACCCTTTGGCTGCACAAAGCAGGGTGACAGTGGCACAAAGCAGCCATTGCCTGCTTAGGAGGTGGGCCTGACAATAGCATGAACCATTTAGCCTAGCCCCAGTTGAAATAGTGGTCAATGAAAGATCTGGGTGGTCAGTGAGGAATATGAGTGGTCAAGGGGTGTGCAGACCTACAGTTTGGATACATTTACAATCTGTGGGCTGCCAGTAGACTCCAAGTCCATGTAAGACAGAAATCAGAGAGAATCTAGCCAATCTAGATAGGGAAACCAAAACTGCAGGGGGGTTTTGACTGCAGTATTCCAGATATGGCAATAATAGAGACCAGAGATGATGGCTGCTTGGTTTTCTACCACCATCATGGTCCCTCTAGATAAATGGCTAGTTGATGGACTGAAATGGTGATTGAGAGGGGGCATGTAAGCTGTACTTTTGGGGTTGTACATGCCCTTGCTTGAGCTGTTTACTGATGTTGACCACCCCTTTTTACCACCATCTGCCACCAGCCTTTACTGTCTTCTGCTGGCCTGCTACAATACAACTAGCTGGCACAACCAGCTGTGAATGTCAGACATTGGTCACTGGTGGTAGTGATGACTATGACAGTGATGACTATGGCAGTGATAACTATGGCAGTGACGACCATCAAGGCTATAGCAGATGTGATGGAGGGGCCAATCTAACAGCAAACTGAAGGGGAGAGGGGACATGCAGTATGAGCAAACTGTTGACCACAAAAATGCACAAGAGGCTAATTGCCAACCAAATCAGTGCAGCTTGAGTGAATGAGGCAACAGCAATGGTGCTATCAACATGGTTGGTATCATAACCCTACAGCAGGATCAGCAGAGGGGTGTGAGGCGCACAAATGTATGGATTGCAGGGGTGGAAGCTCAAACAGCTAAATGTTGATAAGCGGTCAAGGCTCATGCTGGCTGCCATGAGAGATGTGTAGCTTATATGATGTTCTAGAGGGGCGCCAGGGAAGAATGAGGGCCAAGGATCGACAGTTGAATAGGTAGAGAGAGAAATGCGACGGTTAAAAACCTTTTCTAAGCCAGGTTATCAGCGGGAGAGAAGCCAGTGGTCGATGGCACGTAAGTGGGGTTGGAGGCTATAAGCTGATCATGCACGACAAAAACCCTGTGGCTTTGAAGAGCATTTAAGACTGAGAGAGGTATATGAACGCGAGCAAGTGTGCACGTTGCGTTTACTGCAGATATAATCGGTGTGGGCACGACTTTGGGTGAAGTTGGTGGGGTATTGGCTCGAGGGTATAAACACGACTTTAGGTGACTCATGCAGGTCAAATAACAGTGTGGGGTGCATATGCAATGTTGCTCAAGGGTAGGGGCAGAGTGGTATCAAGACTATTGATAATGTATGACGGTTTGAGGCTACAAAGGGCTGCTGTGCTCGAGCGAGTTCACCTTGTACCGGACATCAATGAGTAATGAGCCAAGTCACATGACAAATTCCCATTGAGAATTTAACATGTGACCTGCACTGGAGGCGAGGTAAGCTGCATACTGCTGATGTGTGTGCTGCATCACTAAGGCTCAAAGGAGGTTTTGAAGAAACGTGCAATCATTGAGGATTATAGAGTATATGAGAGGCTGAAGGGGATTCTGGTGCATCTAATCTGTTTCACATGAGGGCTGTGACATCATGATCACATGCTTATTGAATAAATGAAGCATTGATGGGCTGGGAGTGGGCGAGAATTGAGTAGCTTTAATGGCTCCCACGCTGTCAATCTGGTTGATTGCAGTGGAGGATGTGCTGATGTCAATTTAAAAGTGCATCAAATGGGCCCACTTTATGGCAGCCAATCATAGATTTGATATGCACAGATGTGGAGCAGGCTGCAAGTGGGAATGGAAACATATATATAGAGGGCAGAGGGTGGGGCAAAAGACATCAATCTCCTCTCCTTCACCCTGCCCCCTGAAGCTGACCGGTGTGTATCCCTCCATGTTTATGTCTTGCTTTTGCTGACGGTGAGGCTGTGGGTGTATCTAGCCCCCTTTACTCTTGGTAAGCTCACAGCCCTTCCATGTAAGCACCACTGCCGTCTAACGATGCAATTGCACACAGCAAAATCACCAGTTGCCTTGCTTCAATGGACAGAGCTGCGCCCGACGCGAACCCTTTTCCTGTGAGTGGTGTATCAGATGGACTGAAGGGTGCGCAGCTCATCGTACAACCAACAGGTTGGCTGCATCGTCATGTTTATAGACGATGGCAGGTTTTGGTACGCCAAAGTGCGAGCTGTGGAGCAGGTAGAGGTGCGTAATATGCTATTGTGCACTGTTACACGGGTCTCATAGAGGTATGGGACGTGCATACAGGGCCTGCGTTATTGCTGCTTGCAGCTCGCAGGGGAAAAATACACCCCTGAGACGATGATCAAGCAGCTGTACGTATTTTGTGTCATGCGCTCTCTACACCCTGCTTACCACCTCTTGACAGTTTGGTTGGCTTAGTGAGAGTGGAGGGTGCACGGCACTCTTTTCCTGAAGGGGATTGATTGTAGAGGGCCTGCTTGTACTACATGTTTGAGTTTGTAGCACAAGTTCAACTGAGCTCATCGAGGCTGCACGTGCCCCAAAGTTAAAACAGTTTGAGATTTGAGCTAACGGCTTTCATCTTGATGGCCTGCGATCAAAGTGGAGGTGTAAGACCAGCATTGAAAGCCTCAAAGTCTGACTCGTATGTGCGCTGTAGCGACTTTGGGAGTGTCAAAGGCTTGAGTTGAAACGTCGGATATAGCGCACGTGCACGTTAAACGGTACATATAAAGGCTGGAGCACCCCAACCAGATCGGGACGCCAAAGCTTGAAGCGAGGTGCCTGCACCGTTTGGCTATAGACTTGCACAGTAAAGTTGACTGAGAACGAGGTTGTGGTAAGCGTGGGTGGATTGGTTTCTAGGGCGTGCTAGTAAAGGGATTGAAAGGGAGGGAGGTAATGCAGAGACGGCATGCAGAATGCCGGCTAAAGATAATAGAAAGGCATATAGGCTCAGCTTGTAGTCATGTGACTTTGTTCTGCCAAACTAAAGTCATGTGACAGATTGAGCGTAGGAAGCGGTGCAAAACGGTGCAAATGGTTGAAAGGGTGTTAATGAGGAAGCCAACGAGTTGCACGTGAGCTTGATACGAGTATAGCCAATGTTGCCTTGTACGCAAAAGATGCTACGGTGCGAGGAAGGCGCTTGAAATGGGAGCTACAAACGGAGCACTAGAAAAAACGACGTAAACTACGAGCGGTGACTCAGGCGCACGAGGGACAAATGGGTTACGATTAGATAGGTTGAGGCGCACTAGGCTGTTTTTCAGTAGGTCCCATGAGTGATGCAAGGGGATGATTGGGCTTATAGGGGCCAAAAAGTTGAAAAGAGAAATTGGCTGGTGCATTGGGAATGCTGCTGTAAACGTTATAAGGCGAAAAATGCGACAGCTCTCAGTGCAGCACGTCAAAGCTTGCAAAAAGGACGCGGGGCGGTGCACTTTATGCAAATTGAACATGTGAATTAAGTGAAGGTCACATGGCAAATTCTCATTGGGAATTTAACATGTGACCCTGGCAGAGATCATGTGATTGCCTGGAGACAGGAGTTTACCATGTGATCTTAGTAGAGATCGCGTGGTTGACTGCCAATGAAAGTTTGGTGCACGATTAGAATCGTCTGTACTGCGCCTTATATTTGGCTATTGACCGTGATAGAGAAGAGGTTGAGCGGACGGCACCGATGGTGGACAAAGTGCTACGACTGTAACGACATTGTAGCGCGTTCTGATTACACTGCTGTGCCGCTAATGTGCCTTGAGGCTAGGTGCCAGAGGCGGTAACCCTTGGCACCCAATGTCACCATGGTGCTGAACGATGGTCGGCTCAATGGATACGAATAGCAAGAAGTTATGTTATGTGCGTGGGGGCAGCACGCAGACTGCGATGTAGATAGTAAACTATGGATCATCGGGCGAGCGTTTGAGTTGGTGAAGTGAATTAGGACCTTCAAGCGCTCACCTTTGCGGGCCGTTGTCTACAGGATGATGAGAGAGGTGTGCAGTGCAGGGCCGTGCTGTAATGGCTGTTTTTGAGCTCGATCGCTCTATGCTTTGCAAGTCTGTATAAGAGGCTATTGGATAAAGGGACATTGATCCTCAGCTGGTGGCTATGACCATAGGTAGAGATGCACCAGTAACTGTATATGAAATGCTGATAGCGATGAACTGTGCAGGTATAACGGTGAGAGGTGTGGGCTTGCACAGGTGTCGTGCTTGTGAGAGCGGTGCTATAAGTGTGCTGGGTGCGCTTGGAGGTTGATATATTACTGCGATGGAACGAGCGCTGGACACGAGTTGATCAGAAGATTAAATTGGAGATGATACATGTATGAGCAGCATAGGGATTGAGAGGAGGTGATAGAAAAGAGAGGAAAGAACGGACAGGAAAATATGGGCTTGTGTGGATCAAACGAGGTGAAGAAAAGGGAGTGAAAAGCGTGTATGATGGGTAGAAAATGAAAGAGAGTCAAAGTACAGAGGACAGGAATATGTAGAAGGGGAGGGGAGGGAGTAGATTACAGAGGAGAGATGTGAACAGGTACAAGGGGGATGGGTACATTAAACAGGGGAAGGGAAAAGACGAGTGAATTCAGGACCGCTAGCAGTGAAATGGTTGAATGTGACCTCCGAGAGGGAGAGGGCCTTTGTGGGGTTAGCAAGCCTGTAAGCTTTGAGCCACATCCAGAAAATGGCGGTCTGTGGAGGGGTATGAAGGACCCTGAAACGCAGGTAGTGGATAGAAGGCCATAGAGAATTGAGAAGCTGGTAGAGAGCAAGCTGACAGGGATGTGAGAGAAGAGAGGGTAATGAGGTGGAGGGGGAACTTACCTTAGAGACAGTTTCAGTGTTTTGCTGCAACAGCAAAGTCTTGATGGATGGGAAGCTACGCTTGAGGAGAGATCTATTGGCTGCAAAAGAGTTGGCCAAGAGATCGAAGGAAGAGGAGGCAGAGTCTTGATAAACCAAGAGGGTCTGTAGTTGAAAGAAAGCGGGGGTGTGATGGCCTGGGAGTGGAGCCAGAGAGGAGAAGGTGACTGCCTCTGTAAAGCAGAGGGCAATCTGTGTGAGATTTACAAAATGGTCAAAAAGAAGAGGCAAGATCCTAGAGAGGAGAGGGGTGTCTTGAACGACGAGGGAAATGTAGGTAAAGTGCTGGAATGGGTTATCATGAGAGTGGACCTGCTGCACCATAAGCCTGTACTGAATTTGAGCTATGCCAAGCTCCAAATCCTCCAGGCCCTTGGGGCTGACAGGAATGATGTGGTGATGGTTCTTGTTGTGGATCATAAGCTGGCCTAGGGGAAAGGAAAGGGTGAACAGAAAGGAGAGGGAAGAGGGAAGAGAAACTTACTGTTTGCCAGCCTAGAGGTGGCCTGAGTGCAATTAGGAAGCATCTTGGGTGCAGCTTGAGCCATAATAGACCTAAGGGGGAGGGGGATGAGTGGTGGAGAGGGAGGAGTAGCAGGGAGGAAACACACCTTGGGGGGAGGAGGGAATAGCAGAAGGGATGAGTGGAGAGCAAGTAGAGAGTGGGGAGTGGGGAGTGGGGAGGGGGGAGTGGAGGGACAGCAGCTCAAGGGCTGCTGCTTATATGCTGCCAGAAACAATGAGCAGAAAGAGCGGAGCTTTGGCCTTGAGGACAATGGATTGAAAAAGCGGAGCTTTGGCCTTGAGGCTACAATGCTTTGTGGGTAAAGGGATTTGCCACAAAGTTTTGCCACAAAGCTTTTCCACACCACAGCTTTGTCCCTTGAGCCACAGCTTTGTCCCTTGAGCCACAGCTGTGTGGTCCATCATCCTTGCACCCTGTTTGGAGGGAATGAGGGGATGAACTCTCTTTCTGCTCCCCTAAACATGTCAGCAGGGGCCTTAAAAGGGATGTAAGGCGATGTATGTGCTGCATACAGCGGTGCTCAAGGAGTGAAGTGCACTGTGATGTGAGTGGCTGGTAGGCAGCTGGTGAAGGGAGATGATGATAGCATTTAACCAAAACCAGCCCAAATAGGCACAGAGGGGAAGGATGGGGGGCATATGATGTCATTTACAGCAAGCAGGTGAACCTAGAGATCACGTGACAAAGTCCTATTGAGAGTTGAGCATGTGACTGTACCCATAGCAAGCAGGTGAATCTGGAGATCATGTGATGAATTCCTATTGGGAGTTGAGCATGTGACCTCCTCTACAGCAAGCAGGTAAATCTAGATATCACTTCACAAATTTCTATTGAGAGTCGAGCATGTGACTAAACTCAGAGCAAGCAGGTGAATTTGGGGATCACATAACAAATTCCTATTGAGAGTTGGGCATGTGACCTCCTCTACAGCAAGCAGGTGAATCTGGAGATCATGTGACAAATTCCTATTGAGAATTAGACATGTGACTTGATTGACGTCCAATGGAGGTTGATTAAAGGATGGGGCTGAAAGGAACATTGGGTTATAAGAGAGGTTGTGTAAAGGGGTAAAAACAACATGTTGACCGCAGTGACCGAGCCAACCGAGGCAACACGTTCCCCCCGAGCCAACGAGGCGCCGAGACACCGAGACACATGCAGGCATTATGGCTCACCCCTAAGCTTGAACCCTAAGCCCTAACGGACAAGCGCACACAGGTGGTATCCGATCAGATGCACGCAAGCTAAGTCACAATACCGAACAGAAAGCGGCGGTAGGGTCGATGCCCGTTTGAGTGTGCAGGGTAAAAGTGAACATCAATGCGGGTTGGGTGGGTGACAACTCTTCAGACAAGCGCTAACATAATCGTAGGGGTACCTCTGTCCTGTTAATGCACCTCCCTGACAAAAAATTTGGGCATGGAAAACACACTGTTTAAGCGGCCGCAGTGGCGCGCAACTAATGCTTAAGCAAACCAAGTATTTTAGCATATGCAGGTCACCCATTTGTTTTTCTTTTTTCTTTAGTTTTCATGGTCACATGACCTAGCCCTCACCCTCACTAAATATGGCTAACCCTCGCCTAAGCTAGCTAACCCTACCCAGAGCGGTCGGCTTCCTGAATAGGTAATTTAATCTCACAATATGTAACACACTCAGTTGTACATACAGATCGCACGACGTCTCTCCACCCGTACAACATCTCGTGCAAGGGTTAACTCAATGCCTCCTATTGGTCGCCATTGGTCACCAAAAACTCAACACTGACATGTCAAAGGACCATTCACAAAAACCCCTATAAATAGGCAGCTACCTTTAAGCTCACAAAAGGTA